>CADCXT010004355.1:497500-608011 GCA_902806775.1 Microtus agrestis | reverse complement strand
GCTACTCTTGGTTGTCAGCTTGACTATATCTGGAATGAACTATAATTCAGAAATGGGGGCACACTCATGATCCGGATCTTGAGGCAAGAAGACAACACGCCTTTTATCCAGATTTTTTTTTTTTGAAAAGCAAGATTTATTTCAGGGCAAAACTACAGAAACTGATTGATCAGGGACCACCGTACAGACTCAGGAGCTGAGTGTATCCCTGAACATTCATCTCAGCAAGTATTTCAGCACAAAACCCACAAACATTTATGCCAAATTACAGTTAAATTTTTCTACCAACCAAGATTAAAAGATTAGGGTTTTTTTCCGATGTGTTCCATCATTGTCATCTGACACAGAATGTCAACTTTTTAGTCCAAGCAATCAGATTTATTTGTTCTTTCTTTTGTTAGAAACAACCATAATGCTTTTAGAGAACTAAAGATTTGATCCAGATCTTGAGGCTGGAAGACACACCTTTAATCTGGGCCACACCTTCTGCTGGAAGCCTATAAGGACAATGGAAGAAGGAAGGGTTTGTTCTTCACCTGCTTGCCTTCTGCTTGCCAGCACATCCAATCTTTCCCTGACATTGGACCCTCTTCTTTGGGATTCCAGCACATACAGAAGACCAGCTGGTACACTCCCAGCCATGAGGGACTGAGCAGATACTAGATTCCTGGAATTTCCATTCGCAGCTTGCCATCATTGGACTGTAGCCTGTAAGTCATTCCAATAAATTCCAACAAATATAAATTATATAGTTAGATAGAGGGGGCAGGAGAAGAGAGATTTATCCCATAAGTTCTGTGACTCTAGAGAACCCTGCTCTCTAATACAAGGAATATGGGTAGAATTGCCATGGGTCAGACACAAGTGAAATCAACATGTCTCTGCTTTCTCACCTGGTCTAGATGCACACAAGCAGGCTACTTTCCTTCACCTGGTAAGCTAGAAAGGCTATTTAAATGCTTGGAAACATTGGGTAAGGGGTCTAAGGGTTCAGAGCCTGTTGTTTGTGAGTAGAAAATTTTCTACTTGAGCTTTGCTTGCTTGGGACAAATGTTGACTTGGGGAAAGTATCTTTAAGTTCGGAAGAAGAAGAAGAAAAAGGAGGAGGAGGAGGAGGAGGAGGAGGAGGAGGAGGAGAAGAAGAAGAAGAAGAAGAAGAAGAAGAAGAAGAAGAGGAGGAGGAGGAGGAGGAGGAGGAGGAGGAGGAGGAGGAGGAGGAGGAGGAGGAGGAGGAGGAGGAAGAAGAGGAAGAAGAAACAAATGCAGAATGTTTCTGTGAAGGGGAAGGGATCCTTGGTGCTCTGGTCATATCTCTTTAACTCCTATAATGGGTGCCTCTGAAAGTCCCTGCACCTCTCTCCTCATCTGTGAAGAAGGTGGCCTCGATCTTCACAAGCTCATCATGCTAAAAAATTCTAGCTGAGCATGGCAGTGCAAGGCAACAATCCCAGCACCTGGCAGGCTGACACAGAGAGACTGCAATGTCAAGGCCAGCTCAGACTGTATTATCAAGACCTTGTCTACAAAAGAAAATGTGAACAAAAAAGATAGAAAGGGAAAAAAGGGAAGGGGAGGGCAGGGAAGTACAGAGGAGGAGAAGAAAAAGGAGAGAAGAAGAGAGGTGAGGAGAGGAGAGGAGAGGAGAGGAGAGGAGAGGAGAGGAGAGGAGAGGAGAGGAGAGGAGAGGAGAGGAGAGGAGAGGAGAGGAGAGGAGAGGGGAGAGAGAAAAATACAGAATGGGGGGGAATGTCTCTAAGCTTCTAACTCCTGCTCTAATTAGAAAAATCTCTAGCAGAGATCTAGCCCAGGCATATAGGTCATTTCTGTTATAAAGGAATCTTGATACTCAGGGACCCACACACACAGTCATGGTGTTAGTTAAGCATTAAACCTAGAATTTTACTGAGCCATTGATTTTTCTGTCTTCTACTCCCCATGAGCAACTGCTAGGACATAGCCCAAGTCTACCTATAACTGTACATCTCCACTGCAAACATCCTGACCTGTGTCAGCACCTCTCCCTGGGTCACAACAGAGAGTTCTTTACAAGTGCCATTACGAAATAAAATCTTATCACCCCTGGTTTTGTAACCCCCAAATCTTCCTCCTTTTCCTACATTCCCAATGCAATCCATGGTCTTCATGACCCTATAGTACTTGACCCCTGACTTGTCAATCCTCTGTAACCCCACCTCCAACACTATGTGCTCTAGTCAGAGATGGCTGCTTTGGTTGTTAATCACGCTGAGCTTATTCCTGAGACCTTCTTTCTGCCTTCTTTGCTCCAGACATTCTCCTGCATGCTCAGCTGTGGGCTCAGTGTCAGTTCCTCGGAGAATATTTCTGAGTGTCATATCTAAAGACACCCCTATCCCACCAACATCCATCACTGTGTCACAAGGGGTTAGACCTCTTACCACTGAGAGGTTTTTGCTGGTGCTGGGGAGATAGTTCAGTCAGTCAAGGGATTGTCATACATACAAAAAACCTAATCTGAGTCGCCATGACTCACATGAACAAGATCTGAGTGCCGTTGCATAAGCCTGTAATCCCAGCGCTGAGAAGACGGAGACAGCAAGATGCTCTAGGCTAGCAGCCCAGCCAATCTGGCCTACTTGGAGATGTCCAGGCATTGTGCCAAAAATAAGGAGGATGATCTCTGAGGAGTAACAGGAGGCTGTTTCCTGAGGGGCAGCTGTGAACACACACACAGACAGACAGACACACATGAACACATGCATGCACAAATATATGCAAACAGAATAAATGTTCTCATGTGTTCTTGTGCCTTTTACCTGACAGCAGTCTATAAGCTGCATCTCATCTCTTGGCTGCTCAGAATATTGCCAGGTCATCATCGCTGCTCAACAAATAACTATTAAATACAAGATGGACTCCGTGATGTCAATAGGAACCTGCTGGACATGAGCAGTTAGGATGGTAACTCAGTGGGTGACTTTGAATGTTCAAGAGCACCATAAAATAAGATGAAAATTCTAGGACCAACAAAATGGTTCAGTGGGTAGAGGCACCTGCTGCCAAGCCTAAAGACCTGAGTTTGATCCGTGGGAGTCACATCTTGGGAGGAGAGAACCAATTCCCACAAATTTTCTCTGATTTCTATCTTACCCACACACATATACAACACACATGCACACAAATAAAATAAAAAATAAATATATATATATTACAATTAAATTAATAAATATTGTAACATCGAGTATCTATACCTCATGAGGACAACAAAGACTCCAGAACATTCTAAGTGGTGGGGGAGGGGGGTTAGAGCAGCCAGCATGCTTTACCATTGCCACCCGCTTCGCCTCTGGGTTCCTGGGAGGAGAGAAGGAACCGGGAGCAATGACTGTCTCCTGAGAAGAACTAAACCCAGTCTGTGAGAAGAGGCTCAGGCATACAATACGCACTCAGGAAAGCTAGAAGCTCTCCGTTTCCTTTCCGTGAACTGTTCCATTAAGATGTTTTAGGCCACAAGTGGACTCCTGACAGAGAGAGTTTAAGTAATAGGAGCTCTGGCTTCTGCCCGCAGTGAGAGGTCAGAGGAAATGGAAGCAGTGCCCATCAGCCCCTGGTGGACCACGGAGATGCTCTCTCCACCTTCGGCCCCTACAAAACCCTCTCAGCTCCACTCAAATCTCAAGTGCGAAAGGATGAAGAACGAGAACGAGGATTCTTGTGTCTCTCCTCTCTCTTTCTCTCTCCCTTCTCTCTATTTCTCACTTTCCTCCTTCCTATCTCCCCTACTCACTTCTTCCCTCTCTTTCCCTCTTCCTCTTCCTCTCTCTCTGCCCCCCCTCTTTTCTCTCTCTCTGTCTCTCTCTCTCCATCAATTTCACAAATTTTCCTTTTACTCTTTCAAAGTCTCTCCATCTTCCTGGATGGAGGCTGACTCCCTTGGTTCCCTGTTTTCTGACGGCCTTGCTGGATCACGTCCATCAGGAAGGCCACAGTGCCTCCAGCAGCTCAGCCTGGTTTCTCCTGGCTCTGGAACCCAATCCCACTCCCCCCTCTCAGTCCTAGCATGAAAAAGACTCCCCACAAGCTGTAGCACCACAGTGAGTCCCTCATCATCCTTTGTAGGCCTCCCATAACCCCACCCAGACCTTTGTAAATAGTCGTTTTATTAAATTCCCCCCTAATTACCCTGTTAGAGTGAGCCATCTGTTTCCTGCTGGGACACTGACTAATACAAGAAAATTCTTTCTCAAGAGTTATGCAACACACCCTTCTCTCCTTCTGCCATTTCCTACCCTCTGTCTCTGCCAAAGAAGAAAAGACAGAAAATCTTTTTTGGCAGGACTTGTCATTGAACCTGGGGCCTCAAGCACACTGGGCAAATGCTCTACCTCCAAGCTCTATCTCTGGCCCTCTTTTTAACTTTTTTTTTTTTTGAGACAGAATCTCACTGACTTGCTCACACTGCCTTTGAGTGTGTGCTCCTCCTGCCTCATACCCCAAGCAGCTGAGATTATGTGCCTGGACCATTAGGCCCAAGAAAACAGCAAACCTTGAGGTTTCTAAGAGCAGCCCCTATAAAAATAAAAATACAAATAAATAAAATAAAAACTCCCAGAAAGTAAGGATTTGGTGTTACAGAGGGTGAGGTGGTGACTGATTGCCCACCAACAATGTCTTCCACATGTAATGCTACAAAGAAAAAAATTGCCTAATGTAGTGTCGTGTAGATTCACAGTTCCAGCTGCTTGGGAGGCTGAGGAAAGGACATTTCTTGATGCTAGGAGATCAAGGCCCCCATGAGCAATGGTAGAAAGACTGTGTCTTACGATAACAACAACATAATAATAATAACTTTCATATAATGTGAAACCGCCTATGGGTGTTATTCTAGAGAAAGATCAAACAGGTGACTCTCTATCCTGTTCTCTGGAGGCAAGCTTATGAATGGCAGTTGCCTGCAATTATCATAGTAACTGTGGCAGAATATTGGAAGGAATCTCCAGACCTGGTTCTCAACCTGTGGGTCCCGACCCGTTCAGAAGGTTGAACCTCCCTTTCACAACAGTTGCCTGGGACCATAGGAAAACACAGATTTTTGCATTACAATTCATAGCAATAGCAAAATTTTGGCTATGAAGTACCAATGGAAAAAAATTATGATTGGGAATCACCACAACGTGAGGAACTGTATTAAAGGGTTGCAACATCAGGGAGGTTGAGTATGACTGGAAAGGGGGTGGTGAGGACACAAGTCAAAGAATCCCAAGCTAGCTCCAAAAGATTCCAGTTGTAATTCTTTATTATAAAGGGGCAAACTCATCGGACAGGAATGAGAAGTCCAACCTCAGATGTGTAACACAGGAACCAGAGAGAGAGAAAGCCCTGGGCTACCCGGCGGTTTTTTCTGTGGGTACCCAAAAGGTCACACCCTAACCTGGTCCAGTCTCTGAAAGGTCATTGGCTAAAGGGGGTTGCCCATCTCCTCCCCATTTTGTCTGAATAAGAGAGTTCCAAACTCAATACAAAACTATATACACTGGGAACAGATATCACTTCAGACAATCTGCTCGGCTATATTGTTCACAGTTTACAATCATTGCCCTGTGTTCCCCTTCTCAAATACAGTCTTTATGACCAACACCCAAGCCTTCCTTGGGGCCAATCCCGAAGTCCACATCTGCATTCTCTAGACCTATGATTCCTTCACAGTCTAAAAAAAACAGAAAAGATATTCAACACTTAGAGTTTTTGTTTATGTGGTTCTATCCGCCTGTGTTAATGGTATTAGACACTGAAGTTGAGGGATAGAGAGATGGCCCAGAGCTTAAGAGCTCTTGCTGATCTTCCAGAGGACCTGAGTTCAAGTCCCACACCCATGTTGGGTGGTTCTCAACTACCTATAACTCCATCTCTAAACAATCCATTGCTCTGGTCTCTGCAAGCAATTGCACGTATGTGAATGTGTGAGTGTGTATGTGTATATGTGTGTGTGTGTGCACGTGCACACACAATTAGAAATAAAAATAACAAATTCAGAAGTGCTTAAAGTATCAGTTTATTAGTTTACTTTTTGATAACAAAAAGCAAACAATTGTATAAGTTAGCATAAATGACACATGCTTATAAAAATAATATTTTCCAAAGGAAAAAAGATAATGAGAAGAGTGGGGCTGTGTTATGTTTTTACAAATTCATTTAATGTTCGGCTTAATAAAATCCAGCTGGAGTCTCATATCTGCTTCTGCATTTTATCTGATGTGATGTTGTACAGCTTGTATGGGAAGAAAGAAGAAAAAAATCATATTATGATTCATCGTGACCATTTCCAGCCTTCTTCTCTTGGAGCTTGCTGTTCATGTTTTTCAAGTCTACCTAAACCACTGTGCATGTCATTCACAGTTGACAGGAGCCTGTAAAACAGCAAGGTCTTGCTGAAAGAATCTCAGAGCCCAGGCTGGCTCACCCAGCCCTTTGGTTCTGTTTTCTACTCCTCAATCCTCTCCAGACCTGCAGGGAGCATGTGAGGATGCTCAGGGGCCAGAATAGCATCGGGAGAAAGCTGGGGGACTGTACCAATGGTCATTCATCCTGATTCTCCCTACTTGTGTCCCTCTCTAGTGGTCTTAATTCTACATCTTTGTTACATTTCCTGTCCTGTGTATGTACATGAGTGCAGATTTCCAAAGGGAATGTGGAGGTGCCTTGTTGGGGCAGCAGAACACACACCAGTCTCTTATGTGGTAGGTCAGCCTATGTGTGATACCATTATCTACTAGTATTTTGATGCCACTAAAATTATTTTAAGTTCAGAGTGAATAACAATCATTTAGCAATACCCAGTGGTATAGATCTATAATTCCTAATATTTAGGAAAATGAGAAAAAAATTCACAAGTTCAATATCAGCCATAACTACAGAATGAATTCAAGCCCAGTCTCCTGTCAACTTAGCAAGACATTGAGTCAAATTAATATGAGTGGGTTAGCTTTAAAAAAAAAAAAAAAAAAAAAAAAAAGGTCACCAACAGTCTTACCCAGCTGTGAACTCTGAACTTTAACAACGACTGGCTAGGCAACAATATTCCCACAGGCACCATAATAGCACCAAGGTTATGGGGATATCTAACCACTTTCCCATTGCATTTAAGGCCAGCTCCACACAAGGAAACTATGCACATTGCTGTAAATCTTGCAAGAGCCCTTGATTGTAGAGCTTCCTTCAGGCCTCAAAGATGAAGCTACCACTGTTATTTTGCTAATCTGGCATAGTATCAAACAGCCCTCTACCATGGCATCTCCATGACCATGGATTAGAGCTGCTCTCCATCCTCATCAGAGAAGAGTTTGGGGGTTTTCTGTGCGTTGTTGTTGTATTTGAAGTGGATGGTGGTTAACATACAAACTCATGCCAAACCAAAGTGCCAGAATTAGGTATGAGTGAAGGACTAGAAAGACACCAAGCAGCTGAGAGCCCCTCTATTCCCACAGGGGACTCTGGTTCAATTCCCAGCCCCCATACGGGAGCCCACAATGACCAGTAACTCCAATTCCATGGTACCTGATATCCTCTTCTGGCCCCCACATGCTTCTGCACACATGTGGTGTATATAAAATCATACAGGCAAATTCACATACACATAAATAAAATAATGATTTTTAAAAGCATGCCAATAGGGTGCTCAGCCACAAATGAGACTTCTCTCTCTCTCTCTCTCTCTCTCTCTCTCTCTCTCTCTCTCTCTCTCTCTCACACACACACACACACACACACACACACACACACACACACACACACACACTCCTAAAAGGATTATTGTGAATGAGAGGGAAGAAAGATTGTGTGAGCCAGAGGTCAGAGAGGACCAGAATGGAACAGCATCTTCTCAGCATGACTGGACCGCTGCCCTCACGAACTCATCGCAGCTTTGGCATCCTGTATAAAATCAAACTAGGCAACATTCTAGCATAAGTCTCCACCCCTGGCCGAGAAGTGTTTATTAACAGTTGATAGGGAAAGTCAGGTCTCCTGAAGGTTTGGGCCTCTGGTAGATCAACCAAGCTCCCTTGGCTAGCCTCCCACTACGGACTATGTAGGCAGCACAAACTTGATTTAGTGAGCTGTTTTTCCAAGAATGAGGAAACAAAGTTATGAGTGAGTGGAAACATAGGATTGGATCTGAGAGGAGTGTGACATGAAGACGATCAAAACCCACATTGTGAGATTCTCAAAGAACGAATAAAATACATTTTTACAAAGAGAACCAAGGAGGTAGCTCCGAGACCTGATGGTAGAGCGCTTGCCCAGCCTGCATGAGGCTCTGGGTTTAATCTCCGGCGCAGAACAAAGAATTATGAAACGCTAATCCTGCGGCAGTCACCAGCTTAAGTGTTCTGTGTTTATCACTTCAATCAATCCTTGAAACAACCCTGGGAGGCTAGTAACATCTCCATTTTTAGATGAAGAATCTGAGAGGCAGACAGCATGAAGAATTCAACTCAAATATGCAGCCGTGGAGGGCCGAGCAGAAATGTGAGCCTAGATCTTATCTGCTCTGATGCCTGCTCACTGAGCAGCCCCGTTAAAGCCTGCTTCCTACTCCACTGAAACCGCTGCCGGAGAAGTAAGAGTGCAGGCTGAGAAGACCTGGTGGGAACCAATACGAGTTAGGTCCATGGAGGCTGTGGAGGAAGTCGCTGACTCCGAAGGTAAAAAGAAGGAAGCAGGAGTCAGCTGAACTTAAAGTTCTATGAGATGAAAAAAAGGACTGTGAAATGACAGACTGGAAAGCGATTTCATCCCAAGCAGACGCCACACAGTGCACATTATTCTGATCTGAGACTGGGGTTTAAGACTCTCCCCTTGACTCCCACTGAAACAGTGTGCCTGAGCTAATGGGAGCTCACCAGCTCCAGATGGACAGGGAAGGAACCAGCATAGGTCCAAACTAGTCCCTCTGAATGTGGGTGACAGTTGTATGGCTCGGGCAGACTGAGGGGCCACTAAAGCACTACTAAAGCACACACATCCGAAATTCTATGTAGTAAACTGCACATTACTAAACCACATATGCACTGACACGCAAATGTACTAAACTACACATTTACTACACAATATACATACTAACATACGTATGTATTGAACCTTATGTATACTGAGGCACTCATACACTGAACTCTACATGTACTGAATTACATGTAGACTCAACAGCAATGTGGACTGAACCATACATGTCTGAGCTACATGAACACATACACACACAATAACAATGACAATATTAATAATGAAAAGATTTTTAAAAGATAATCTCAACAAATGATACTGTAACAACTGAACAGCCATATTTAAAATATGAATCATTGCTTTTATTGACAAAAACTAATTAAGATGGATTCAATTAAAACTAAATAAAGAAATAAGATATAGCCAGAAGCTATTTTTAAATACCAAATTAGATATGCTGTGAAAATGTTTAAATGCTCTTCAAAAGAATAAGTAAGTGAAAAATAAAATATTAAAAATAATTGAGTCAATATTTTTCTACAGGAAGATATTTACAAGCTCTATTTGAACATAGAACTTATGCCAAATGGAGGTAGGGACTTTACCATATAATTTAAACTGTATTCAAAATGCGGAAGACCTGTGTGTAACAAACCCATGAAAAGATATCAAACATCATAAGTCACGGGGAAATGTGTGTCAAAAATCACAATACCGTGCAATTAGATGGGGATAATTTAAAATGCTGACAAGACCATGTGTTAGCAAGAAGGTGAAAAGCCAGGAAATGCTGACTGCAGCTGGTGATACATAAGACAATACTGTCCCTGAAGATTGCCATGGCATTTTCCGTAACTTGCGCAAATACTAATCTCATGAGCCAGCAATAACTCTATTTCATTCCATTTATAAGAAATTATTAAAGGAAAAAATGATAGTGAAAGAAACTTGTCTAACCAGCAAGAAAAATGCAAAGAAAAGCCGCATGAGGCAACAGCTGTGGCAGTAGGATCAGAAGGGCTGGGGAAGGAATGGAGGAAGAGTGTGGGTGGGTGCACCTCTTGGATGTGCACATGCACAGGTCACATCCAAAGTAGGATGGAGGTCCTTCAAAAACAAATATGGTTTAAACGACCATACGACCAGACACTGCTATGCTTGTGTTTCCCAAGGAGAAGGACTGCAGTACAGACTGACCTCTGTGCCACTCCTTCGCTACAACACTATTCTCAAACAAGGACGTAGAAACAACAGTGTCCCTTGACAGGTGACTCCATAAGAAGCTGTATTAAGGAAACCCTGCCTTTTGAAACCACTGAGGAAACTGAGGAAATTTTTTGCTTGTAAATAACTAAGATTCGGAAATTAAAACATTGCATAATATCTCTTATGTGTGATATCTTTTTCAAGGTCGAATATATAGAAATAAAGAGTAGACTAGGAAGCCGGGTGTAATGGTGCACACCTTTAATCCCAGCCCTCTGGAGGCAGAGGCAGGTGGATCTCTGTGAGGGTGACGCCAGGCTGGTTCTACATGGTGAGTTCCAGGGCAGCCAGAGCTAAAGAATGAGACACTATCTCAAGGAAAATACAGGTAGAAGAGGAGTTGGGAGGATTGCTGTGCAATCATGAGGACTCAAATTCCATTCCACAGCACCCAGAATTAGCCAGGCTTGACTGGGTCTACCTGTAACTTGAGCACTGAATGTCTGATGCAGGGGGATCCCAAGAGCTTGCTGGTCTACCAGGCAGAAGGAAGTAGAGACTCTAGCTCAAGATAATAAGAAGGAGAAGAGGAGATGAAGAAACCCAGTGTCTTACAGTGACCTGTGCATGTGCACATGCGCACGAGCACACACACACACACACACACACACACACACACACACACACACATGATTAAAATGATGTTTACTGAAGGGAGTGGCAAAAGAGGTAGGTCAAAGGGCACAAATCTGCTGTTATGATTGCTGACAGGTCTATAGCTCTAATAAGCAAACTAGGAACTATAATACCATACACTGGAAATTTGCCAAGGATAGATTTTAGTGCTTTCTTACCACCTCCACCCCCCCAAAAAAAACCAACAACAAGACAAGGAACTATATGATATAATGGATAAATGAACTGACTCAACCATAGTATTCATTTAACTATGCCTGCAAACACCAAAAGACCATGTTACATGCCTTAAATATATGTGCTACAAATGAAACATAATGTTTTAGAAATGCACCAGGGATCCTCACTGTCTAAATGCCAAGGAGACCGATGACCCTGGCGCCTGAGGGGATGGGGATGCACTAAATTCCAGTTTTCTCCTGGCGGCCACGCGAACGCAAGTTTTGCCACAACTCATCAAGTTAGCGCCTCAAAATGTTGCATTTGTTGTAAGGAAATGTATAAATTATACTTCAAAGACTTTATTAAAATGCTTTCAAAGAAGCAAATTATATACCAGCATATGCATGCACCCCAGGCATATATAACACATAGACTTCCTGCAGGAGGCTTTTTCAGCCATGAGGAATTGTAAATTGCCCCAATAATACAATAGACTTAAGAAGACAAACCTTTGATAGAGTGTACATGCATATCTACTGCCCACCACTGGACACAGTGTGACACACAGGGACAGTGTACACCCCCATATAGCTCCTGTATATTTTGTTTATGTCAATAGCATAAAAAATGAGTTTTTATGACAACCCATCCGTACACTTAGACGCACTTCCCTCTGATGCTATCCATAATGGTCATTTTCTTAGATCCGTTTCTTAACAGACAGAGCTAGATGATAGTTGGTAAGAAACTAGCCCTCAATCCATACACACACACCACTTATTAGACTATTTCATCTGGCGGTGTGTGAAGAGATCTTCCATCTGTTTGAATAACTGTCTCCTAGAGAAAACCTCAAAGCCACGATGAGTCCCACACTGGATTGCAGCAGGCACTTGTTATTTTTCTTACAGGATATTGGGCAAGATTCAAGGCTAAGGATAGAATACCAAAGATTGCTCCGTAAGCAATTGTAAAGGTAAAAGAACCTTGGCTTGGGCTTATTCTATTACGTCAACTAAAACTGACCTTCAACGTAGGAATGGCGCATTAAACAAATAAATGTCTGAGCTTGAGTCTTTTATTAGACTCACAAACAATCATTAGCATGGATGCTTTCAAGGTCACAATCTGTCTTTTAATTCAAGCTACAGATAGAGGAGGAACTGAAGCTAAGTCGGAGAGGTACTGCAAGCCAACGTGATCTTTGCTCCTTCCGAACACAAAACTATGTGCTCAGGGATCCCGTTCTGGCACTCTCTAAAATTATCAAGGGTTATCATATTTATCCTGTTAACGGGGTGGATTTATTGTTTGTGTATAATAATTGGGGGCCGAGTTGCATTGATGTGTTTTATGGCATGTAGTCAGCTCCGATATATTGCCGGTCTATAACGGCGCCATAAACTACAGATGCCATCATCGAAATGAACGAGCCAGAGTACACACTGAGCTGCTTTTAATTATATGTTTATCTTTCCTCATTCCTTTGACTTACATTTTATTTATACCACATGTGGTATAGAAGCAATTTTCGGGGGTTTTGGAAAACCCTAAGCAATCATCTTATTTTACTCAGCAAAGCCACATTACTTACATTGACAGCAATTATATCTCTATATTTCATAACATTCATACGATTTCTGGGCCTTTCTAACCACACTGTTTCCATCTGAGATGCTCCTGAGGACAGAAGACTTTCAGACAAAGTCTATTCTCCAGTTCTGAATGTCTTAATTACTCTCTTAAAGACTCTTAATTGTATTTGTAGTTATAACTAAGACAAAACATCTAAGTACAATTATTTAATTAGGATGCCATGTTACATTTAAAAACCATAAATATTTAGTGATCATTTTAAGTTACCATAAGCAATAGTCACCTGTAGATTCTTAAACAGCTATTGTGATTAACACATTTTCTCTACATATCTGTTAGCATTACTTTGTCTGAAAAGGGTTCTGAAACCTAGAGCTACCAAAAGTGTTCCACTGCCCAGTGGCAGAGAGTCCATAGAGGAGCCAACCAGCCCATGATAGTTGTGGTGCTACGTGGCTAGGCCTTACACTCCGTGGTCTGCATTTCAGCTAGAGAATTATGCCTTGCTCCACATCTTCCTGATAGCCAGGGGTCCAACTCAATACCGGGTTTTTCCTCACCATGGATCTAAATGCTAGGACTCTGATAAGAATGACGGTCCTGGGGAGCGGGAGAGGTGGCTCAGAGGTTAAGAGTACCGCCTGCTTTTCCAGAGGACCACAGTTCAGTTCCAAGCACCCACACGATTGCTTTATCACTGTCTGTAACTCCAGGTCCAGGGAATCCCTCTTCTGTCCTCTGCATGCACCAGCTAGACACATGGTGCACAGACATGCAAACATAATACTCACACACATAAAACATTAAATTAAAATTGAGTTACAGCTCAACCTTTGCCTGTCGTGGCAATAATCAGGCTTGTCTTCCTTCTGGTCCCAGTATCCTCTGTCTGAAATCCCCCATGACAAGTACTGCCAGGACAATATCTTGCTGGGTTTTGCATGTGGTCTGCAGCTCCCATACACTCCATCTTCCTGCTTCTCTCAAAGTGGCTTGCTCTCAAGCCCACCCTCTTTTGACAACTGGTTTTGAAATATCACACTGCCCTGTATTTTTTTTATGCTACAGGCATGTTTCTTTACTTAAGCAGTTCCTATGACATATAAGTTTTTTTTTCTTAACTTGTCTTACTGCTCGATGTCGTAAATAGAATATCAGTTTGGTTCACTGACACACCACATGCTTCATATAGTCAAAGCCTTAAATTTGATCTCCAATACACAGAAGATAACCTAAAAGAAATAGAAATAACACATAATATCACATGGATAGTGTGTTTAGTTCAAGTTTCAATGGCTATGAAGAGACACGTGACCACAGCAACTCTTAAAAAGGAAAACATTTAATTGGACAGATTTCATTTTTTTTACATTTTAGTCTGTTATCATGATGGTGTGACTTGGTGGCATGCAGGCAGACATGGTACCGGAGAGGGAACTGAGATTTCCACATCTTGACTCACAGGCGGCAGGAAGTGGTCTGAGACACTGGGCTGTATCTTGAGCATAGGAGACTTCAAAGCCTGCCCCAACAGTGACACTTCCTCCAACAAAGCCACACCACTTTAGCAAAGCCACATCTCATAAAAGGGCCACTCCCTTTGGGAGCTACTTTTTGAAACAATCATAGATGGCTTCATTACAAAAGGAAGGAGTGATTGCTATATCCATAACTCAGACTGGCCCAATAGAGAATCTGATTTAAGAGAACTTGGAGACTGATTCTTATCATTCCAGACTGAGTGCCTGAAAAAAAAATCTAACAAATTGCCTAAAGATGGCTGAGATTAGGCAAGAGGCATTCAGAACAATCACCACCACCAAGTCCATTTGCACAGTTGGCACTTTCAACAAGCAAAGGCTAAGAACTGTCGAACCCTGGTGTCCAGTGTGTCCACCCAGCTTGACACAGCGAGCCTCCTGTGTGATCTGGGCTCTGTTGGGTTACATGACCCTTCCACTCACTGTACTGCCTCAACATCTGTCCCCCTCGGGTAACCTGCCATTGAATCAGTCATCTCCAAAGTAACACACAGCTGATGGTTCCTGCTTGGGTGCCTTTCATACAGAGGTAACCCCCCAGCTCTCAAAAAGTATTTGGCAGTGGGATTGTTCAAAGCAATGTGAACAGCAATGTATCCTTAAATTTTGTTCTATTTCTTAAGTTCAGTGAGCGTTTACATCTGAATATTATATCTTCCTCCGTGTATGGTTTATGGAAGCATGCACAGTACCTTTCATTGTCTGAAACATTTCGTTAGGGGATTGTGTGTGGGGGGCAGGGTTGCCTGTGTGCACATGTTGATATATGTGCAAATGCATGAACGCACATGCATATGGAGGACAGAGGACAACAGAGTACCACCATCTTGTGTTTGGAGAGTCTCTCACTGGCCTGGAGCTCACTGATTTTTGCTAGGCTCAAGTTGCCAGTTGTCTCCACATCACCAGTACTGAGATTACAAGCATATGCCACAACATCCCACATTTTTACATGAGTTCTTAAAACCAAACTTGGGTCTCCATGATTTCGAAGAAAGCACTTTTCTTGCTGAACTCTTCGGGGCCCTGTCTAGAGCATTTGTGAGAGCTAGTTTTGATCTTAGAAACAGTAGCTTAAATTAGCATCGAGATCCATCTATTCACTCGTTCCCTGAGCAAACAGTTAATAGGAGACGCTGCGGACACTACAGGGGTAAGAAACAGATGAGGTATCCTCTGCAGGCTATATGCATTGTGGTAGGGGAAATAATGACAAAGTAAAGAGTTAATCTGTGAAAAGATGGTGGGTGATGACGTGGCTCATACAGAATGAAAAGTGACACTAGAAGAGACCGAGGGGCCATATTCCAACACCATAGTGAGCAGAGTTGGGAAAGGCCTCTGGGGAACTGGCAATTGAACAGAGACTACAGGTCTGAGAAGTGACCCTGATAAAAGCCAGAAAGAAGTTGTCCAGCAAGGAAACAGGAGGTTGGAAGGCCTTGGGGTAGAGAAAATAGCTTCTGTCTGTTCAAGGAGCAGCAAGCGGTCAGAGAGCCTGCAGCAGAGGCAGCGAGAAAAGAGGGTTCATCACCTCCAGCATGCTGCGCTCACATCACATTAAACATTGTTTTCCACAGCACGCCCAGGATGGCTGCTTTGAATCAAGACCTTTTTTTTTTTTTCCATTCTAACCCCCAACCTGCCTGAGAAATCACCTTTGTATGAATTAATTATTTAATCACTTTCATCACACATGACTTCAAGAACTGCCTGGCGTTTAATTCAAGACAGTTGCCTCTCCCTTTGAAGGCAGATTAAACACGGAGTGGCAGAATAGGGAGGTAGCATCAGAAGCTTAGAGCTGCTTCAGAGTAGGTCAGTGAGAGTGCGTGGTGCTTCTCTTTGATTTGCAAGAGCTGGCCCAGTGCTATCCATGATGAGTTCCAAATTTATTAAGTGATGATATGCACTTCACAGAGAGAGGACGAGGACCCCCTAAGACAGACAGACAGACAGACAGATAAATAGGCAGACAGACAAAAAGATGTATGGAAAATAAATAGATAAAATATTGATGATATACAGATAAATGATAGGTTAGTAAATAGATGATAGATAGATAGATAGATAGATAGATAGATAGATAGATAGATAGATAGATAGATA
Source organism: Microtus agrestis (assembly GCA_902806775.1). Taxonomy (NCBI): domain Eukaryota; kingdom Metazoa; phylum Chordata; class Mammalia; order Rodentia; family Cricetidae; genus Microtus; species Microtus agrestis. The sequence continues at coordinate 591,725 of CADCXT010004355.1, read as the reverse complement.
GATAGATAGATAGATAGATAGATAGATAGATAGATAGATAGATAGATAGTAGATAGATAGATAGATAGATAGATAGATAGATAGATAGATAGATAGATAGATAGATAGATAGATAGATAGATGAGTGAGCCTGAAAGCTTATTGTTTCATGGGTTACACCTGACAGCTTCCTGTATTAAGGATCTGGGATTTTGAAGAGGGAGAGTGGGTAGGTTCAAGCCCAGTGAGAGAGTCAGCAAAATCTCATTACTGGGCCTCCTTTGCAGTCTGGCCTATGATCTACGGGTGACACTGTCTGCTTTATCTGGTTTCTTCTTCTTAGACAGCTGTGATCTTCTTTTTTTCAAACCCTTGTCACCACCATTGCAGGTACACAAATGATATGGTTAGTGACTGTGACATCTTGTATAAGCGGTCATAATCACCAAATCACCATCTGAGGGTTTGGGGAACATGACGTGCAGGGCTTCCCCGGGGCCAAGCCAGGGCAGGTGTGCTCAGTGACAAGACTGCGCACATCTCCACGAGCAAGGGTTGGCACCTCGCTGCCAGGACACGGCCTGAAACCTCCAAGACTAGTACAAATGGAGACCAGCTGGCAAGGTGTTTAGGAGTTCCTCATCTCTTATTTATTTGGTGAAATTTTTGCACTTACTTCCGTCTAGTTGGTCTAGTTTTCAGATAGCTTAAGAATTTGCCTTCTGGGTTTCAAAGAATTGACCTTTGAATGTGTGTGTGTTTTTTTTTTTTTTACGGACCTCTTTGTACTTCATTTTTCTTGCATGTACTTATTTACTGAGGAGGGGCACCTGTGTGTCCCAGGGTACATGTGCAGGTCAGAGGACCACTTGTGCCGGTCCGTTCTTTTCTTCCACCGAATGGGTCCCATGCCCTGCTGGTTCGACTCAGGTTTATTTCCCATCAATAAGAGGTATCAGGACATTCGCCCCTGGGACTTTTGCCATCCTTAACCTGTTTCTCCTTCCAAAACACCCTGCAGTAAACACCTCACCTGGATCTTGACTCTGCCACCCCTCTGGCTGTGCAGTCTCTGTCAAAAAAAAAAAAAAAAAAAAACCTTCAATCTCTGTGTGTCCTTTTCCTGCCCATAGAGATGCACACAGGTAAGTAGGCCTCTCTGAGCTGGCAGAGGTGTTTGCACGAGTCACGTCTCAACTGCAGGTCAGAGAAGGCAATGCAAGCTAAATTAATTAGAAATCAATGTTTACAACGATGCCTGGTAACGCATGGAGTTCAAGAAAGTATGGGAAACTGGGAAAGAAAAGTGAAATCAACCGAGAAGTTAGGCCACAATGGGCCCAGAAGTGGGGTTCGGTTAGAACATGTCTCTAGGTGTACCACAGTCAGACTTCTGCTAGTGTCTCTCCCATGAGACTTTGGCACAAACATCTGGCATTTGTTTGTCCGCTTGACCATGTCAGTGCATGCTGAAAGGCTACCTGGTTTTCAGGCGAAGGAAGCCAAGTGGGTCAGAGTTCTTTCTGGAAAAGCAGGGCTCCGCTTCTCCACAGAATGGGTTCAGATGTCAGCCTGACAATAGGCCTAATGCATGTCATATGAGGAAGCACACAGAGCATCTCTTATGGTGGCTAGTGTGTAATAAATACTCAAATATTCCCCTTCTCCTGTCCTCCTCTTCCTTCTTAGCTTACTAGCTTCTGTTGACCCTCCCCTCACCTCACGAGGCCTTTCCATACACAGCTCTACCCTAAAATTGCAGCAGCAGCAACTAGAACAATCTAGTAATGTTCCAGATAACCACATTAGTTAAAATTATATATAAACTAAAGCAGCTAGGTTCTCAGTGAGAAGTAAAATTTCCAAAGAGGAGAAAGGAAAAAAAAAAAGAACTGGTCACATCTATTTATTATGTGATATTAAATTTATAAACTTGTTTTTGGAGAGTTAGCATGTGCTGTTAGTAATTCCAAACATAAGAGATGCTGTCATCCAATATTTTTTGGAGTTGGTTTAGCTATAGTACACAGCTATAGTGCACAGTTACAGTACACAGCTATAGTACACAGCTATAGTGCACAGTTACAGTACACAGCTATAGTACACAGCTATAGTGCACAGTTACAGTACACAGCTATAGTACACAGCTATAGTGCACAGTTACAGTACACAGCTATAGTACACAGCTATAGTGCACAGTTACAGTACACAGCTATAGTACAAGCTATAGTGCACAGTTACAGTACACAGCTATAGTGCACAGCTATAGTGCACAGTTATAGCACACAGCATAGTGCACAGCTATAGTGCACAGTTATAGCACACAGCTATAGTGCACAGTTACAGTACACAGCTATAGTATACAACTATAGCACACAGCTATAGTACACAGCGATAGTACATGGCTATACTGCACAGCTATAGTATACAGCTATAGTACACAGCTATAGTATACAGCTATAGTACACAGATATAGCACACAGCTATAGCATACAGCTATAGTACACAGCTATAGGATACAGCCATAGCACACAGCTGAAGTACACAGCTATAGTACACAGCTATAGCATCCAGCTATAGTATACAGCTATAGCATACAGCTATAGTACACAGCTATAGCAACCAGCTATAGTATACAGCTATAGCATACAGCTATAGCACACAGCTATAGTACACAGCTATAGCACCCAGCTATACTATACAGCTATAGCACACAGCTATAGCACACAGCTATAGTATATAGCTATAGTGCACAGCTATAGTATACAGGTATAGTGCACAGCTATAGTATACAGCTGTAGTACACAGCTATAGTATACAGCTATAGTACACAGCTATAGTACACAACTATAGTACACATCTATAGTGTACAGCTATAGTATAGCCCAGGCTGGTTTCTGTTCAGTGATTCCCCACATTTATCACCACACCCAAGGAAAAAAAAAATAACATATATTTTTACTTTAATTAATATGTGTGTGAGAGTAAATATGTGCTGCCTTCTGTGGTGGTCATAGGAGAGCATAGGGTTCTCTGGAGATGGATTTACAGGCGATTGTAAGCTACCAGATAGGGGCACTGGGAACTAAACTCCAAATGCTCTTAACTGCTGCTCCATCTCTCCATCCTTCAAACTGTTGCCTTTAGGTTTATATATCCTTAAAAATAGTGATTGGAGTCAGGTGTAGTAGTCTATGCCTTTAATTGCAGCATGCGGAGGCAGAGGCAGGTGGGTCTCTGTGAGTTCAAAGTCAGCCTGGTCTACAAAGCAAGTTCCAGGACAGCCAGGGATACATAGAGAAACCCTATCTCAAAAAAAAAAAAAAACATAAATAAAGGATTGCGACTAGAAGTACTTTCATGCATTCCACTTCGGTCCTGCCCCCAGGCTCACATTAGTTATCATTTACCCCTAAAGAACCAGACAGCATCAGTGAGTATTACAGAAGAGAACAGAGTTAAATGCCCCAGCCAAAAGTTTGACACTTGGCACGTGAAGTTTCATTGCATGTGTCTCTTTTTCATAGGGGAACAAACTTATAATCTAGACTTCTCTCTGAAGGAATACAGAGAGAGAAGAGTAAAAATCCATATCCCCAGGCTAGGAGCAGGGTGCACACTCTTGGACTATGAAAACGTGGAAGACTAAAGGCAGGAAGTTCTAGAGTTTGCCACCAACATGAGCTACCCTGTCTCCATGACAAAAACAGAACAAAAATTTCCAACATCCAGACTGCATACAAAAATATATGAGAGTCTCCTGGGAAGAACTGAGATATCAGTATTTTAAACACTACCCAGATGATGTCTATATACAGTCGTGTTGGTGAGCCTGTCTCCCCGTGTTTTCTCAGCATAGTGTCCCAAGTGTCTGTGTATGGAGACCTACCCTCCCTCACAGTATCAATTATTCCCCAGTCAACTCTTCTTAAAATTAAATGTTGTCGCATTTGGGTTTACCTCTTCGCAGTTCTCCTCGAGTCATTAATTAATCTTCCAACCTCTCCAGTCCTGTAACCACCCCACTACCCTCCTTTCTTCCAGGTCTTCAATATTTAAAAAAACTGCTGCCTCAACCTGAGAGCAATAAGAATCTGTCAATAGGGGCTAATAGTCATTCATAGATTCTACATAATCTTAAAACCTCCATTTAGGCTTCTTTTGTTTAAGAAAAAAGTCACTGTCTAAGATTTGCAAAATCACTAACGTGTTCTAAGCACTCATATCAAGCATACTCAATATTTTTCAAGCACCACATGTCACTTGCTAATAGAGCTGAAGAGGCAGTGTGATTGGAAAAGTACTTGCATTGCAAAGTGAGAAACAGACATGGAGACTGGTAGATTCCAGGGAGTTTCCTGGCTGGCTACCCTTGTTTACTTAACAAGACTCAGACCAATGAGAAACCCTACCTCAAAAAAAAAGAGGAAGAAAGAAGACAGCAAGGAAGGAAGGAAGGAAGGAAGGAAGGAAGGAAGGAAGGAAGGAAGGAAGGAAGGAAGTGGGGAGGGAGGAGGGAGGGATGAAGAAAGGAAGGAAGGAAAAAGAAAAAGCCAATGACAGCTAAGGAACAATTCTCTAGCATGTCCTCTGACCTCTACACATATGTATAAAGGGATGCCTACACACACCCCCACACAAGAGAAACTGGTTCTTTCAATTTAGTTGAAGCCATGAATGAAACTCACCAGTGGACCCATGAGTTTGGAAGATGAGAAGAACCTGGAAGAGCTTGCTCCCCTGCTCTCATTTTTCTGATAAGGAAGCAGGTTAACTGCATTTTTTTATGGTCCTGGAGGATAGAAGTGTCAGAGCAGGACAGAATCTATAGTTCTGATTCCATCATCTTTTGCCTACTTAGGTTATGACCTTGCTCAAATAGGGGCCAAAGGCCTCACTTGTCCTAATGCTGCCTCAACAACCCTTATTTCTCTTCTTACCTAAATTGATCCAAAGCCATAATAGGACTTCCTCTTCCTACAAACCCATCCTAGAATTTCATTCTGCAGGCAACTCCCCCCAACTCCTGGTTTTCATCTCTATCAGCCCCCTCTGAATTTCCCATCTCACCATCTAATCACATTTTTTTCTGGTGTGGCTTCCTACAAGACACTTTGTTTCCAACACGAGATTGTATGGGCATTCTCAGATAACAGCCAATCCTGACTGAAAGACTCCTAACACTGTCTATCCCAGAAGTGGCACGGGGAGCAAGCCAGGTGTTTCATAAACCCATGTTAAATTGCAGTGAATTTCCACAATACTAACCAATATACTTTGATCATCAGTAATGAATGTTTAGGCCCTCTGCTCTAAGGTGTTTTCATTGTATCTACCTCAGGGAGCTTCTCTATATGTTGAAAGGTAATGTAAGATTTAGATTCTGTGCTTTCCCCTGTGTTGGATGACCAGAAGGCCAGCTTGTTTTCTTCAGTCCTTGACCTACAGTTGTTTTAAAATATTAATGCTGTCTCACTTTCAAATACAAGTACAGTCTTTTTGTATCACTTCCAAGATGGATGGTTTCAAATGCACTTTTCTGATTTGAGTAATTCGGGTCAAAGCTGAAAAGAAAGCTGTGTATATGGATAAACAGAGCTGAAGTCTGCACACTATCCTGCCTTTGCTAATGGGCTGTTGTTGTTGTTTTTCTTTTCTTAGTTCTCTACTTTGCAGCAAAATAACTTGGATTCTTTAACATCTAGATACACAAGTGTAACTGATGAATTAGAGTAAGAGAATTTGGTAACAATTCGCATAAGAATAATCAGATAATGTTGAATACAGAAAAGACAAACTCAGAGAGGCAATTCTACATTCTTGTGCATGCAGAGTACCATTTGCTTTTATCTTGCTACTTGGACAATAGCTTGTTTCCTTGCTGTGTGTGTTTCCAGCTCTTCTCAAAGAGGGATTAACTACCTGCCTCCAGCCTGTATTAAGAAATTAACATAAGATATTTTCATTCGACTGTGATCACAGGACACTCTCTCTAATTTCATTTGGCACGTTACCCATCAGATTTATGGAAATTCTCCATGAACCCTGGCCCTGAAATGTAGCAGTTGCATAAAACAGTGTGTAAGATGTGGCTGTGCTCTTCACAAGGTATACCCTTGACCTTGGCTACTGGCTGAGTCCTTGCCTGGATCTACTAGCCACCCTGGAATCCCAAAATGCGGGAATGATGAAACAGCCATCCAAACACATGGCATGGGCTGATTAGCAGGCGGAGTTGTAAAAAGGAATTCGTAATGAGGGGAATAAAGATAGCCAGGGACTGCAACCAGCAGGGAGCCTATTTCCCCAGAAGTTGAAAATAAAGTAACAATAGAAATGGTCGTCATCTAATTAAATAAGATTTTTTTTCCTCTTTAATGATGTCCATGCTAGTTAATGTCATGACTTCTTCAATCAAGGACATTATAATTTAAGCATAGCTATCAAAAAGGAAGTTGTCAAACTTTAAAGAAGCCCATGAGATAGCCATGGTAAACCTTACAAATGGAGAAAAAAAATATCTCGAAGAATCAAGGTGACAGCAAGATGGGAATCTGAAATCCTATTGGAGGCTTCAAACCAACGCATGATTTTTTTTCTAACTTTGTTATCTCCCACTTCTGTGTAAGTTAAACCACTCATACCTAGAATGGATTGAAGAATAAATCTTTTAGGACAAAAAAAAAAGAGAGAGAGAAATTACAGGACAAATAATTTTGAAGTTCTCTCAAATTCAGCAGTATTGACTGAAGGGAATATGTAATTATGTTTGGGATCTAATATGCACTGTCAAAGATATACTTCTTTGATACTGTAAGTAATATAGTTCAACGAACAAAGCCAGTGTTCCTAGTTCAGAGGCCCCCTTTGCTTGTGTCCCTAGGAGTCTTGCTTAACCTTTCTAGGCCTTCACTTTTTTTCAGCTCATACTTTCTTAGGGTGTGCATGAAGAATAGAATTAAATAATCTATAAAAGGGGCTTGGCACCTAGGCATGTAATGTAGTTAATACTCAATATATTATTGCTTCCTCTTCTAATTCTTCCCCCTCCTCCCTCTTCTCCTTCCTTTGCTCACCTTTGGGCTTTGCTTCCTTATTCCCTTCCAGTGTGTGCCTAGATAACAGCCAACACAGTCACCATTTTACATTCCTTTTTTTTTTCTTTTGCTGTTATTGCTGTTGCTTTGAGCCATTGTCTTATGTAGTCTAGGCTGCCCTCCAACCCACTTGCTAGTCAGCACTGACCTAGAACTCCTGGTATTCTTGCTTCTGCCTTCTCAGGGCTGCTGTTATGTCTGGCTTTGTTCCATTGTTTTTAAACAATTTTTCAGAGACTTCTAGAACAATTCCTAGTTATTGTCAGAAAACCAACTTCCTCCCAATTGACTCATAAAGGAGTACTCAAAAAGGTGGGGAAGGGTAAAGTAATAAGGCATATCATACACATAATTATTGTATCAAACCTGCTGCCACTAACCACTATCAATTTTTTCTCTGAAATTCTGAGCATCTCCCAGCTTACAAAAGTATCTGGTTAGGCTCTAGGGAGATGGCATAGTTTACAAAGTAGTTCCTTTACAAGCATAAGGATCTAAGTTCAAAACCATAAAAGCTCATGAAAATTTATGTGTGGTGGCTCAAGCTTGTGATTCCAGCAATGGTAAGAAACCAAGATGAAGATAGACCAATCCCTGAAGATGCTGGCCAATTATTCCAGCCTATATGACAACATTGCAGGGTAATAAAAGATCCTATCTCAAACAGAAGGCGACTGGCACTTGAGGACCAATAACCTTGAGTTCTACACTCAAGTGCACATCTTCACACACATGTGTACTCACTCTCAGGGACACACACATACGTATGTACTCACAGACACAGAAACATACAGATATAGATCTCTTTTATTGAGCAAATGTAATGACTATTCTCACGGATCTTACTGGATGCTTTATAACTTAGGGAGACTCATTATCGCCACATCTACTTCCATTTTGTCTGTTTTATGATCCCCTCTTCCTAAATGCATCCCTCCATCCATGGCCTATTTCCAGTTTCCTTGACTTCACATGTATCCCATGTTAAAGACACAAAATGAAAGAATGGAAGCTATGCCCCTTATATGAGCACATGCAAACTTTGTCTTTCTGAACCTGGGTAGCCTTACTCATTTCCCAATTCAATATGTTTACTCTTGAATTTCATGATTTCATTTTTCTTTACGGCTTAATAGTTTTTCACCATGTACCATTTTCATTATCCACTGGGCGGTTTATTAGCATCTAGGCTGATTCTATTTTCTAGTTCTTGAGACTGGAGTGACAATAAACTCAGAAGAACAAGTGTCTCTAGAGTAAGATATAAAATCTTTTTGGTGTCTGCCCAGGAGGAGTGATAGAGCTGGGTCACATGGTAATCCTATTGTGCTTTGAGAAACCTCCAGACTGACTGCAGAAACGGTTGCCCTGGTCTACACTCCCACCAACAGCGCAAAGGGTTCCCCTTTCCCTAACCCACACCAGCAATTGCTGTCATTTGTATTCTGATCAGTGTGAGATAAAATCTTGATGTAAGTTATCTCAGCATTTTCCTGATAGCTAAAAAATGTTTAGCAATTTTAAGTGTTTATTAGCCATTTATATTTCTTCTTTTAAGAACATCCTGTCAAGTTCCATAGCCCATTTTTAGTTGATTGTTCATTTTCTTGGATTTTTAGTTCTTTGTACACTAGGGACACTAATCATCTATCAAATGCATAGCACACAAAGATTTTCTCCCATTCCCTGAACTGCCTCTTCCCTTTATTAACCAATTTCTTCTTTGTTTACGGAGATGCCATTTGTCAACTGTTGATCTTTTTTTCCTGAGGTACCACAGTCCTCTTCATAAAATTCTTCCCTGTGCATGGAAGTTGAAGTGTACACCCTACTCTTTCTTCTAGCAATTTCAATGTGTGAGGTTTTATGTTAAGATCTTAATCCACTTGGAGTTGAGAGGTGTGTTAAATCTGTGTGTTGAAATCCAAGATTCCCAGCACCATTGAGGAGACTGCCTGTTCCCCAGTCTATATTTCTGATCAAGGTTAAGGAAGTCATAGAGCCTTGTAGAGAATATTTTGATGCTGTTTTTCTAAGTGACTATGTTGTCAAAACTACCTCCTAAATAATTACATTTATATCCATAAACTTGTGCTGCTTCTGACGGCAGCGAGCGCTGGTTAGTGGATAGATACATTGCTATTCAAAGTTAATGTGAAGCTCTGCTGGGATGGACTATCTATAACCAAGCTCCGAATCTGAGGCCCTGGGAACAGCGCTGTAGAAGAAGCACAAATAACCTAAGAGTCCGAATGTAGGGGGGTAGTCTGGGAAATGCTGTCCTCCGCACATGACATGACCGCTGCACAGCAACGGTTATCTACATCAAGAGAGTGGAATATTCCAGAAAGTGGAGGGGCTGCTGAGGCCCCAACTTGAACTGAGAAACTATTGGCAATTGATAGTGCTAGGAGGGGATCATCTCTCTCTCTCTAGGAATGTAGCCCCTCATTAGACTCAGTGGGTTAAAAAATATTAATTGATTAATTAAAATTATAAAAGGAGGACACAAGATTGGGATGGAAATATGATGGCAGGTCCTGGGGGAAGAGGGAGTAGATAGGAGTAAATAGTGAATATGATCAAAATATAATATATAAATATATGAAAAGAATAGAGCAAAATAAAAAATGAACATTGTTTAAAAAAAAAACACAGAAGACTCATAGTTGTTGAACCCAGCATCAGATCCATCCTGTTTTTCAATTGTTTTTTTAATCTGATAATTTTTATTACTTTATAAATAATAGGAATCAAAATTTCCAATTCCTCCCCTCCTCCCACTTCCCTCCCACTCCCCCACTTACTCTTCCCCCCTCCAGTCCTCAGAGGCAGGATACCCTGCCCTGTGGCAAGTCCAAGGCCCTACCCCCTCCATCCAGGCTTGGGAAGGTATGCATCCAAACAATCTAGGATCCCAAAAAGCCAGTACATGCAGTAGAGACAAATCCCAGTACCATTATCATTGGCTTCTCAGTCTGCCCCAATTGTCAGCCACATTCGGAGGGTCCAGTTTGATCCTATGCTTGTTCAGTACCGGTCCAGTTGGCTTTGGTGAGCTCATTCTTAAAGAAAAATACTGCCTCCTATTCTTAATCCTCTAATACATACACAATTTTTTAAAAACATAATAAATTTTTGAATTAAAAAAGAAATTATCGTGGGGGTGTTGCCCGCCCCGCGGCCGGTGCGCCCAGGCACACCGGCCGTCCAGGACGCGGCCGTGGCGCAGGTGGGCGTGGCGCGCCAGTGTGGCGCGTGGTGGCGGGCGGGGCGGCCCAGTACATATTCACCTGAAGAAAAGACGGCCCAAGACCAAGATCATCGAGAGAAGATGAAAACCAAGAAAACTAATCAGGAATCGCGACCTTTAAAAGAGCCGATTCGAAAACCAGTCCATCAAGAACCTACAAGGAGAAGAAATCATCGTGGTCTCATTAAAGAACCCAAACGCAAAAAACAGACTTATAGACACTAGAGGTTCCCACAATGGGAAAGATCCCACATGCATAATACATACAACAAACTTGTTACGACGAATGAAAAAGCGCTGCAGCTGAAAAGAATATTACGCCATGAGGTTGCCCCACCTCACTGTGGAAGAAATTCCCTACATGGTAGAGTGGTATACTAAATCACATGGTTTGCTTGTTGAACAAACATACCAAAAGCCAAACTTAAAGAGATTTGCCGACTCGATGTCATGCCAAGGAAGGATATGAGAATTTCTTGAAACTCATCAGCATGGTATCCCTGTGTTCGTATTGGCTGGTACGGTGATAACTGAAGAAGTTATACGCAGCTGGAGTTTATCATTCAAATGTCAAAGTTGATCCAACTCATGGATTTGATGAAAAAGTCGAAAGGATCAAAGGAGAACTAATTCATGTATTCAACAAACACGATGGTGCCTGAAGAACACAACTATTTCAGCCAACTGAACGACAACAGCAACATTATTCTGCTGGGGCTCCAGGAGACTGAGGATGGCAGACGGCATAGCCAACGCTGAACACATTCTGAAAATGGGTATCTGAATGACAGAGTAGACGACCTTTAGAACAATACATGTACTCTACGATATTGTTTTAGTAAAAGAAGAATCATTGGAGGTTGTCAACTCGATTTTACAAAAGACATTATAATCAAACCATTTAAACCATTTGTGAGAAGACGCCCCACAGGTCAGCGAAACCAGCTCCAGCCATCTAGGAAAGACTCTTATTTATAAGACATTCTTGCTCTGGAATTTTCCTCTTCCCTTCAGGTGGGAGTCCTCTGATCTCAGATGTGTTTAAACAAAACTACAGCCCCTTCCCCGCCTCCATCACAACACTCATCAGATTTTAAGCAATTAAAACGATCTTAAGGCCAAAATTAAAAAAGAACTCCCTTTCAAAAGTGAATTTGTAGTTTGGTTTCTGCAGTTCTGGGTACTGTGTGAGGCTCAGAGGATGGTGTCGCTGGTGATAGTGTCTCTGATTTTAACCACTGCCAGCTTGTAATTGGGTGGAGTGGATAACACCATCTCCTGAAATAGTGTTTGTTGGTTATTTTGTCTGAAAAAAATTTGCCAGGAGTCCAGCACTTGTATCTTAAAAACCATGGTGTCCATATCACGAATGTTACAAATCTGTGGAAACACTGAAAATAAACCGAAACGGAAGGTAAAAAAAAAGAAAGAAATTATCTCTCCCATAAGCCATCACCTGAAAGCAGGAAGGACCACACCAAAGACTCGCATCACCTCCTAGTTCAGCTGGCTTAGGGCTGGGTTTGCTGTATCCTAATTTCTCATACCCCCTTTTAGCTAATATTTATTTGAACCTGCCATTCTAGATTCGTGGATTATAGAACATTGTATGTCATCCCTTGAATATTAGAGATCATTGGAAAGGCAGGGAATTGCTGGGACCAGGATTATAAATAGAAGTTTCTCTGATGGACCAATAATAAACTATCCGCAAGGATGGCAGAAGCCAGACAGTATATTGAGTATGGACCCAGAGAGAGACTGAGTGTGTTCCTAAAAAGAGGAAGGAAACTTTGTAACACTACTAAACTTGTCACCCAGCTCAATGCTTCTCACAAAAGCTTCCATAAGGTTTCTTAACTCCCTGAAGGAGTGAGCTTGGTGGAAGATTCACAAGCTTTCGAATGGCAGTTAGCAACAATTACCAATGTAAAGGGTCCAAAGGTGAGCCAAGAGCACAGTGGTATAGGATCCAGAAGTCTTGAGTGGGTGACCTTAAACAAGGATGGCCTTGGAGCTCTAGATCACGGAATTTCATACTCTAGAAGAATGCTTCTTGATGAGGCAATTTTTCAGCAACTGATCATCACTTAATTAAACAGTAATTAAAAAAATTGCATTGTTCTGTATTCACCTCCAATACTGTAAAGAAAAAGTAAGGATTCCAATTTCATTTTATTAGGTAACTAAACAGGAAACTAATTTCAAGTGTTAGGGTATTCAAGATATAGCTTCATGTTTCTTAATGTTCGAAGCCACGAGAATAAATCCTATCAAAATAATTTACTACATGTTCATACACATATGTCATTGAACTTTTTCTTACTCACACTTCCCCCACATCTCTTCTCACAGGTCCCTTACCTTCCCACAAGTACTTCCCTAATCGCTTTCAATGACTATGTCTCCCCATGAACTATTCATTTCATTTAACTAACTTTCCTTTATCAAATCCTGGATGCATGTCAATGGTTATGCTAATTGAAGTTTTATGTCTCCTAGAATCATTGTGCTCCTTTTAGAGAAGCACATTGATTGAAAAGCAAACAGACTTTCCCTTTAGTAGAAAGAGAGTCTCTGTACCATTAAAATATTAAGACAAGGAAAAAGCCACTGGGTCCCTCATTTGATCACAGAAAGAAGCCAGAAGTTCCCTGTTGCTCTTACAGCAATCTATGGCCTTACTCAAAATCCTTAATGTAGGATACTAAGGCCAGTAGACTGACCAACCAGTCTTGCTGGCAGACTTGGGTAGCTGCAGAAATCCAGTAGCTTGGGCAGAACCAGAAGACAATGGGAGTACCCAATATTCTAATTACTTAGTGGAGCCAAGAATGAAAGGACTGTAACAAAGACATTTATGATGAGTCAATTTTATATGCACTTTGGCCTTGTAAGTTAAACATGTTTGTACAGGTTAAAATTTTACAACCAATGTATTTTAATTGTATCATTTAAAAAGGACTATAATGATATGGAAAACACTTTATAAATCATGATATGAGTGGCTTACATATTTTATAAAACACATGCGGAGCCAAACTTGGGATAAAACTTGGGCATATAAAAGTAAAAGTGAACAAACTGTTATTCCACAATTATGTATATATATTGGATTTTCGAGACAGTGTTTCTCTGTGTAGCTGTGACTGGCCGGGAACTTGCTTTGTAAGCCAGGCTGGCACAAACTCACAGAGATCCACCTGCCTCTGTCTCTCAAGTGCTAGGATTAAAGGCGTGGTCCACCACCACCCAGCCTCCTTTTAATATTTTTGAATATTATATATATATTATCATGTTATGGAGGAAATCATGTCTAAAGCAAGCCCACAGTCCCTGATAGCATGCATAGACCCTTCCAGCACTGTGACAGATAGCCAATAGATATAAGGCTCCCAGGTTGATGCTAGTTTATGGTCTGTATTTCGTGGGGTTATCTCCAGCAATAGAGACTTACAGAGAATAAACAAGAGCAAAAAAAAAAAAAAAAAAAAAAAAAACCTTGCAATGTGCCAAGTTGTGGTACACGCCTTTAATCCCAGCACTCAGGAGGCAGAGGCAGATAAAATCTCTGTGAGTTCGAGACCAGCCTGGTCTACAAGAGCTAGTTCCGGGATTGGCTCCAAAGCTACAGAGACCCTGTCTCAAAAAAAAAAAAAAAAAAACCTTGCAATGCTTAGTGGTATAGTACATGGAAACAGGAATGCTGGTAACCCCAGCAGTTTTATCCCTATTCAGGATTGTTTAGACCATCCTGAATTTTCTGTGGTTCCACGTGAATTTTAATTGTTTTTCATTTTCTGTAAGAATGACATTAAAATGTTAAGATAGACTTTTGTTATTTTCTAACTCTGTGTGTTTGGGGAATGCAAATGAATGCAGGTGCCTGCAGAGGTCAGAGCCATCAAATCCCTTGGAGCTGGAGTTTTAGGAGCTATAGGTCCCAATGCAGGTGATGAAACTTGGTTCCTCTGAAAGAGCAGTGTGGGCTCTTACTGCTAAGCAATCCCCCGTGAACTGGAATTTTATTGGAGAATCTATAAATTGCTTTTGTAAGATGGCAGTTTTTGCAATATTGATCCTACCTAGTTATCAGAGTGTGAGATCCTTCCCTCTTTGATATCTTCTTCAATTTCTTTCTTCAGAAACCTGAAGTTTTTTGTCATATAGTTCCTTCCCTTATTTATTCTTCTTTTCCCCTTTTTTATTGATTTTATTGAGCTATACATTTTTCTCTAATTGTGGTGGTTTTGGTTTGATTTGGTTTGCAGTTTATTTGGGTTTTTGTATTTTGTCTTTGGTATTTTTTTTTTCCGTAAAGGGATGGACTGAGTGACACATGGTTTAGAGAAACAGCTTGGGAACAGTAAACTGTGTTTTGTGGGGTAAGAAAGAGAACTCCAGGAAATGAGGCAGCACTGGCACCCGAGCAGAGCTGGCACTGCTTTGTAGCACACGGAATGCTCTGAAGCTAGAGCACAGCATCCTTGGGCAAGCCATGGCAACAGGAACCTGGGCTAAGATCTCATCGCAAAGCATAGTCTGCCATTGGTCAAGAAACTGAGAAGTAACTTAAGCCAGTTTGCATACTTGAAGGTCCACACCTCTATGCAGAGAAAGTATTACATGCATCAGAGCCAAACGTGGAAAACAAGGCCAAAGAGGCACTTCTGGCTCAGCTCGACCTCAAACCCTTTCATGCGCGCTGGTGTATTCTGAGTGTATCTTAAACATGTTACTTACACCCTGAACATTTTACAGGTGGAGTGAGAGGAGAAGTCGATGGGTTAACTGTGGGGAAGTGAGAGAGAAAAGGGGGAAATTAATTAGAGTGTTTTGGGGTGCTCACTGATAGCAGTGGAAAGGCAGAGACACAAGAACTATATTAACTATTCTAACCTCAGTGACCTCTCGGGAACAGATGACCAGATGCCCGTCTTGAATTCCATGCTTTCTTCTTCTTAAAGCTTCTTACTGGAGGCTTTATAAGTGCAAATAAAAAGCATTGATAAGGTTATCCCATACGAGTTAAAAATTGTCATTCCACCTTGAAATTGTCCCCAAATTTTTCAAAGGTAAGTTTTTTTAAAAAAATCACATATTTTAGGAAGGCTCCTTTATATATCTAAAGGGAACAGAAAGCATTTAGCTTGAGGGACACTTTGTGTTTGGACAACATGGCTTGATATGGATATCAAACTTGAATAAAGATGGCTGATGCTGGACATCTGGGGACTGTCTGCAAAAAACAGCTGACACCAGAGGCCTGGGGCACCCAAAGCTCAACAGTGATGTAGTCTTTTATGCAGCAATTGCAGGCAGAAAACCACTTTTATATAAATAAGGCCTTCAGATAAAAGAGCATGCCTTTGGTTCACCATTTGCCTTTGCCAGACAGCCCGAATCAGCTTGTGCATGCCTAGCTGCAGTATGAGTGCTAGTCCACTTGTATACCTATGCCCACCTGAGTGTGGCGAGCATGTGTTCATGGGTGTCTGTGCACCTGCCGGTGTCTGCCTGCCCAGTAGCTTATGTGCCAGTCAATAAAGCGTGCCTTACCTGCCCTGACTTTTCTCACTCTCTACAACTTCCCAGCATCGTGTGAGCCTCCTCCCTCTCTGACTTTGGAATTTGAACTGCACAGAAACCACTTTTAAGACCTTATTAGCATTGTTTACACGGAGTTGGTGGTTTGCATCATGGTACTTTTAAAACAGTGTTGAGAAGCGGGGTATGGTGCAGAATAATCTACATGCAGGGGCATTTTGAGTTTAAAGCCAGCCTGGGAAACTTGGCAAGACTCTGTCTCAAGGTCAAAAAAGATGTGTTGAGAAGATAGGCATTGTTATTTGTTTGAAAACTAGGTAGGCCCGGGGCTTGCCACATTACTTGTTGGCACAAGAAAGGAGTTGGTGACCACATTCTGGCCTCAGTGGAGACCGGGAGAAAGGACTGAGCTGCGGCCAGCACAGTATAGCAGACTGACTGCTGTTGCTGCTGGCTCTGCAGGCCAAAGTGTTTCACAAGCCATGAAGCATGTGACATCTCAAGCTGAACAAGTTTCTGAAAGTGTCCCAGATCTGCCTTCAGTGGTGGCTATGACACAAGTGGCTTCGTACCTTAGATGACACAATGGGAAGGAACTTGAGAACGAGGTGTACCCTACTGCCAGTAAAGGAAAGAGGAGAATCATCAGCAAGCGATGTTCTTAGAGCACTCCAACAAAGCTGAAGACTTACCGGTCAAGCTAAAAAATCAAGCAAATGTACAATGGGCTTGTAATTAATGTTAGTCTATGCATATGAATAAAAAAATTTTATAATTAAATGCCTCAGTGCTGTAGTTTGTGAAAAATGGTTTGGCACAAGCTTAAATACAAAAGGAATCCGGTTGACTGGTGTATGTTTCTTGCTTCTTTTGAAGTTTATCTCTTTCTTAAAATTATGATCCTATAATGCAGTTTTTAATGCATTTTGTGGTATTAAATATGGATCTTCATAATCTTAAGACATTTGAAATGATGACAAAGACTCTGAAAATATTCGTTCTTGCCTGAAAAAGCTGTCACCAAATTCAAGGTGTTCTTCTTCGTTAAGAAATGAAGATACACGCGCACACAAGAAAAGAAAAAGGAAGAAAAAGAAATGGAGATGTGGCCGGACAGTGGTGGTGCACGCCTTTAAACCCAGCACTCAGAGGCAGAGGCAGGAGGATCTCTGTGAGTTTGAGGTCAGCCTGGTTTACAAAGCAAGGTCCAAGACAGCCAGGGCTGTTACACAGAGAAACCCTGTCTTAAAACAAAACAAAACAAAAAAAGGAAAAGCAAGCAAACAAAGAAACAGAAACAAACTGTAAACAACAGTAATTTTATCTTTTTTGTCAACATACTTAACAAACACACACCATGCCTTCAACTTACCCTGACATTAATTGTTCGATTTTTATAAAATCATTACACAAAGATTATTATAAATGCCAGCCAGCATCTCAAACCCTCTCTTTACAGGACGTATGTTTGCATAGTTCTGGTGGTTGTATTTTTCATTTTGTTTTTCACTGAAAACTGGACATGAAGTTTAACTCACAGTTCATGGGTAGTGGCAGACTGTGTCCAAGTCTTGTTTCTGCCCTGTCTCCTGATGCATTTCCATTCTAGGTGTCCACGGAAAGCAGCGGACTTCTTCAGGGACACAGGTTGGAGGTAGAATGTAGAATTAACTCTGAGTTATCTTAAACATGTTACTTACACCCTGAACATCCACTTACAGGCATGGCGGTGCTGTTGCCATACTCACAGGACAAACGCCAGACAAACGACATGATGGCTACAAGAATCGAGGCACAAGACACACCGTTCCCATGATGCTCAGCTATGCTAACATGACCAGAGGTGTATTCGTGGTATGACTAATTCAGCGGTCATGCTTAGGCGCCGTTAAAGTACAGCCTCTGGTGACACCCACTTGAATGCATTCGCGCACATGTGAAGTGATCAAAGAACATATTTAATAAAAAAATAAATAAATCACGCTAGAAAAGTATATCCAAAGTTTAAAAACATTTTCCGAAATGTTAGTAATACAGGAAACCTTTCATTAAATCTATACTAGGTGATAGGAACTTTTAATGAATTAAAAACTTCACTGTGTGTTTATAATGCCTTCTGGTTTGATTAATGGAAATAGATTAGGATGTGATGCTTCACAGTACTGGGAGTACCCTGGATGGTACCAGCAGTGAGAGCGGAAATAACCCAGGACATGGTCTAAACAAAAAGTAGCAGCTACTAATGAGGCTTGTTAGTGATGCTAATCTATGTAAATGTTATTAATTGAGAACATCTATCTTTTATCTGCAACTGTTTAGTAATCAGGCAATTAAAAAACAATGACATTCCCAGTGGTTGTTCTCCCTGGGTTGTTTCTTTTTTTAAGTGATCAAAGAGTTTAAAATAAGAAGAAAAAGTCCCTTATCAAGAGGTGGGCTTTGCCTTGGGCTACTCGGCCTCATTAAAGGCAGGAAAGCTCTGTTGATCACCAATTAACGTGATTTGTAGGAACTCTGATCCAGACCTCGAACAAGAGATCTCTTAGGGTGGTCAAAAGACACTGGTCGTTGACAAAAATAAAGGCAACACACTGAAAAATCAACCTAAAAGAAGATGACGAAGGATCCTCCGGAATTCAAACGTCCTTCTTTACAGAGTCTTATAGCTTGGAAGGGAAGAGGTTTCATCAAAGGGACAGGCTCACCTTTGTCAGATCAACTGGCCCCCAGATGTGTCTCTCTGGCCACATTCTCAAATCTCACCCTCTGACCTCAGTTGCAAAAAGTCACTGATATTAGCAGCTCTGTGAAGAGTGGCTAGGCCTATGGTCTATCATGTTCTGAAATGACAGAATTTGAGTCCTAGGAATTAAACTTTTAAATATTTGATTTTTCTAATCATATACCTATGAAATATAATATATGTATTATACTTGAAGGTATCACTAAATGTAGAAGCATTGGACATTCTTGAGAAATGTTGGCACTGACAACATTCATGTCTACAACACTTGCTAAGACATCCTTCTCCTTTTATCTTTACAATAATCCCACCACTTACATAGTATTGCTGAGATGCACTGATGGACAGGTGGGTAGGTAGGAGGTGGAGGGAGGGAGGGAGAGAGGGAGGGAGGAGGAGATGGAGAAGGCGAAGGAGGGAGAAAGAGGGATTGCACTGTTGATGTGAGTGATTGTTTTGAGTCAGTATGATTTTGCATTTCCATTTCCAAATGTCAATGTTTAATTATAAAATCTCCATGTGTTAGAGAGGTTAAAATATATGATGGAGAAGATTTCATTTCCTTCATCTGATGGCCAAGGATAGACTTTCAGGACTGAAAGAAAGAGAGGTAACTAAAAAAGAATTTTACTCACAAGCTGGACTGGACTCGAACCAACTTTGTTTGTATTTCTGTAGTTGGATGAATGGTTGAAAATGAACACTATTTAGGCATAAAATTGATTCCATCCAGCCTTAGTGATGGTGAGCAGCAGGAAGCTGGCATAGGTGTACAACAAGTATGCAGCAGGGTCGACGGAGGCGTGGGCATGAAGGTGACATCTCTCTTGATCAGAGACTTTGTTTACCAGAGCAGGTTCCCAACTCAGAAGGCAAAGCTTCTCATGCTATAGCTTACCTGAAAATCCTCCAACAGCCTGACAGATTTTAATAAATCTACTCTGAATACCCTGAGTTTTAATAAGTAACTCCTTCCATACATGCACGCATGCACACACACACATGCCTGCATGCACACACAAACTCACACACACGCACACACACATTAACACATGCACACATACACATATGCACACACTTGGAAGAGAGAGAAAAAGAGGCAGAGACAGTATATGCGTTTCCTCCATAAAGGCCTCTCAATGTAAAATAAGAAGGGAGAGGTTAAAAGGCTAGTTTTATATTACCCAAAAGACACGTGTTTTAAACATTTAGTATTTATAATGGCACTTGTCTGGGGACTTGGGAAGCTTCAAAATATGGGAAATTAATTTCTTATTTCACTTTTCCTTGATTACAATAGGGAAATGAACTCCAAACAGAGAGCTTGGTGACCCACTGTGAATTGGTTTTGGTAGCTAGAAGAACCCATCTCAGGAGATCTGAATTTGTGGAAAATAATGGTTTGGCTCTTGTGTTCCTTCTTGACATATTTTTAAAAAAATAAATTAATCACATTAGCCCCCACATCCAGTGTACTGGAATCGATTTCCATTTTAAGGACTTACTTAGCAATACTAAGGAAACATGTGGAAGAAGAAAAAAAAAAGAGAGGACAATTGATTTATTGATTAATGATTTGGGAGAGTCACTGAGCGACCTGGATTGTGTGCAGAGAATACAAATGACATCCTTGGTTGTTTCTAAAGACTCTTCCTCTTGGGTCATCTTAATATGGCTTGTGTGAAAACTGTCCCTCAACACCTGCCTGGGGACTTTGGTTTTGTCAGGTCAACAAACTCTGGTTCTATAGTGAGGTATAGCCGTAAGCAACCGAGGTTTGTTGGGATTTTAAACACTCAGTCAATGGGAGGCTGAAGTCAGGTGGGCATAATCAAGAACGTGTTATCTGATATCATGTTATCTGATAGGTAAAAGCTAGCAGGGCTCAGAGGAGGGAGGGCATAACACGGGTTGCTTGGTGAAGACGATTCTGACAGCCACAACGGGAGCAGGAAGGGGAGAGATTAAAAGTGACATAAAAAGGGATTGCCTGACTTAAGGTCTTGAAACCAATAGGTAACAATTTGAATATGACCCAGAAGCTAATGGGAAACCATTTGAGGGTCTTGGCAAAGGGAGAATGGAAGCAGCAGGCATGAAAGATTATCTGAGCTGCCGAAGATTGGGCCAGTTGGAGAGATGAGAGGCCAAGGACTGAGGAAAGCAGGTAGGGAACCCCGGATCACAGGGCTGGTCTACACGACACAGGACTCGGTGATTACAACGAAGAAGTCAAGCCAGACAGGTTAAGTTACATGGCTTGTCGGGGCCATACTTTTAATAGCTTTGCTTGTTTACTTTTATGTACTTACAGAAGGCCTGCCTTAATTAATGCATAGCTTGCTTATTGGGTGTAACCACTGCAACATTGTCTAAAATTGCTCGTCAAGGAAGCCATACACCGGAATTCAATCAAATCAGAATTTCTGAAAGTTAATAACAGGTTTCACTAGTTTTCGGTCATTCTGTTTTTGTTTTTCAGTTGCTAGTGCGCATTTGGAGTTACAAACCACTTTCCCAGCTGTAGTAAAGAGAACACAAGCTCTTAGGTCCCAAGGATGCTCAGCATCAGCAAATGGTGAAAAGCGTTTCTAGCCACTCCTGGCCAATCGAACACACAGAACAGCTCCCCTTTCCTGTTAAAGGAAACATTTCTGTAAGGAAACCTCTAGCAAATAAATTCAAGTCAGAAAGTGGGACACTGTCTTTGCATGAGGGCTTTAGGAAAAAGTTGGTGATGTCAACCACACTTTTTACAAATTTGCAAAAACGTTTTGTGGTTGTGTTAATACACAGAGGAAGGATTGCCCCAGGAATACTGCTTCTGAAGCAATCTGACATTCTAGATGTATATGAGATGTTTGAGCAAACCTCTAGCAGATGCTGAATTGCCAAGAACTCATGAAATAACTCTTGAATAAGAACCCAAAGTAAAGAGCTCTGGCAGCCTTATTTATGCTGAGAGGCATATGCTTTAGTCAGTAGACACGAAGAAGGAGAAGGTTATTAAGCTGTGAGAATGGGTTTTAAGAGCAAGTTGAAAGATTTTTCCCTAAATTCAGGGGAATCCCTCTCTCCCATTCCAGCAAAACAACAAAGATTTTTGTTCAGCGAAATGGAATCTTTTCATTTGAAGGTATGTCCCATTTTCTTCTATGCAGATATCAGGTTGACCATCAAAGCAGAAGGTCTTCAATTGTAGAAGCCTACTAACCTAGAAATCCAGCCAGGGCTGCCACCTTCAGAGTGGTCCTTCTGGAGTCTGTGTCCCCTTCTCAGCACCCCCCCCCACCGGGGGTCTTTCAGCCTGCACTACTTCCCTATCACATGTTAGGATTAGACCTGCAACATAAATCCAGGGGAGGGAGAAAAGGGAACTAAAGACAACAAGATCTGATTGTAGTGGAGAAGAAGAAATGGACAATGAGGAAGGGGGTAGGGTTGAAAACTGCCGGTGTTCATCCAAGAGCAACTGGAAAATGATTCTAAGTAAGTCAGAAATCTGAACCCTTTGCTTGACTGACATGACACTAAACATTTGGTCACATTGGGCATCTAGGAGATTGTAAGAGTTGTTAATCTTTCATAAGTGTATCAAACTTTTTAAGTTATGGAGACTATGACAGCAAAATACCTAAGAGGAGGAAAGAAACTGACTTAATTGTCAGAATCCAATTCATTGTATTGACAAGGCAGGAGCGTTTCAATCTAAATAGGATCTCCCTAGCTCCATCTAGATCAACAGAGAATACGCCTGAACAACGCACATGATGATTACAGCCACATGATAGGACACAAATTAAAAGCGCAACAGCAAACCGGAGAACATGGCTCCCAATATGGTGAGGTTGCTAGAGTTGCATGAACACCCCCTTACTTATATGATTGGTGTAGGTTTCATAAGAAAGCTGGGAAGCTGTGGTGGCTCCAAGGACACGCATACGATAAAAAGGATAAAGACAGCTTCCCCCAAAAGAAAGCCACTCGAAGATGAAGCCTCTGAGCTTCTCATGGCAGACCGAATCAATAACATCTTGGTTTTATTCTACATTGCGTTTAATAAAATTTGATGACATCTGTGATTAAAGATCTCACTCACAATTACAGCTACATCAAAGGTATTCTAGAGTGTGTGTTTAGCCTGGGAAGCACACCAGTCTGAGCCTGGATATGAATGTTCCTGCATGCTCTCCATGGAAACTCAGAGCCCTGAGAAGGGCTTGCTAAGCACAGCAAGCCAGCCGACCTCCCACCCTTTCCTCTTTCCACTGCTTACTGAGCACAAGATTTTCGAAGAATAGCTAAAAGAGTGTATCCATGACAGTTGCTCCACACTGGGCAAATAAACAACCAGAAAGGTCCACACTTAATCAATCTTCTTTTTCTGTGAAGCCTTTCCTCAACTCTCCATTCCTCAAAAATCTAGATTATTTCCAAGAAGACTCCAGGGTGAAGCTGATAATTTTTTTTTACCTATTCCTTTGCAAAAGATAAATAAATAAAAAGAAGTGGGGATGGCTCAGGAATGAGATCTTTGTTGTCAAATTTCATACAGAGCTCTACAGAACAAAAGGAGAAAATGAGGCTTGCAATTACCTCAGATTTAGGACTCAGTATAAATCTTTTAAATCCCTTGGAATTTGTACCACTGTCATATTTTATGTTCTGTTCAACAGGTGTACAAATTGTTTGGACTGGGACTGAAAAACACTATTCGGGCCCATTGGGCTGAACACAAACCCAGGGTTTAACTGCTTAGCTGCTGTTGACTGCCTGGTTCTTTCTTTCTATCTTTTTTTCTTTCTTTCGTGTATATGAGTGTGTTTCTGTTTTTGTTTTGTTTTTCAGGACAGGGTTTCTCTGTGTATCCCTGGCTGTCCTGGAACTCACTCTGTAGACCAAGCTAGCCTGGAACTCAGAGATTCACCTGTCTCTGCCTCCCAAGTGCTGGAATTAAAGGCATGCACCACTAGGAACTAGGGAGATGGCTTTGTCGGTAAAGTGCTTGCTTCACACGCATGAGGACCTGGCCTCCTGTCCTTAGCATCCACATAAAGGTCAGAACACCTAGGCATATGTCTGCACTCTCAGACCTCAGAGGGAGAGACAACTTTCTAGCTAGCCAGTCTAGCCAAATAGCCAAGTCCCAGGTTCACTGACAAGACCGTGCTGTGTCTCACAAAATAATGATGATGATGATATGATGATGATGGTGATGATGATGATAATAATAATAATAATGTGAAGAATGACTCAGGAAAATATCTGACATTGACCTTTGACTTCTACACATGCATACCTGCGCACATACACTCACACAGAAGAGGAGCTTCTTTGGTCCAGGATGGTCCTTGATCAGTAATAAAGGCTGCTTTAGTAAGCTTACTAACTCCTTTGAGCCACCACAACAGAAATCCACATCAGATTTTCTTTTTATTTGCTTAACCATAGACTAACTGGGACTCACTATTGAAATAGTAGACTATCAAGTATTTAAGCTAGTCCTCATATCTAGAAATGCCAAGAGTGACTCTAAGACACAGACACCATCAATGTTTCATGTTCTTTGACTGTCCCGAGTTGCATTTGGAAGAGTTTCCTCCTATCCTAAAGGCCTACTGTCATTGTTGACTGTCCCCTGGCCCTTAATCCCAGCACCCAGGAAGCAGAGGTAGGCAGATGTTTATGAATGTAAGGACAGCCCTGGCTACATAGCAAGTTCCAGGCCAGCCATGGCTAGGTTATCTAGTGAGATTCTGTCTCAAGATACATATATAACAAGTATATGTGTCTTTTGTATATATAACAAATATAATGTGTATCTTGCATATTTATGTCATTAATTTTCCTCACAAAAGGGATCTAGTAAATATATGCATATTCTGTTTATATCACTTATATATGTATATTATATATATGACTAATATATGTATATTTTGTACATATATAAAAATATATGTGTATTTTGTATATTGTGTGTCACTAATTTTCCTCACAAAAGGAATCCAGTAAACAAGCATTCTCTGACTTTGTATCAGAGTTCTTAACCAACTGTTATGTTTTAATTCACTTCTCAAACCTAAGTAGATGTTCAATGTCAGCAAGTTTGTAGCTCTCTTATGGGCCAGGTGCCTAAGTGGAAAGTAACATCACACATTATGGGAACTGAATTTTGCTTTGCTTTGTTTTTAGATTTTTTTTAAGTTGTAGAACCTCCTAAAAAATAACAAAGTCATTAAAAACAATTTTTAAAGCTATGCTCCTTATAGGAACATATGCAGAGACCCACAACCAGACATTATGTAGAGAAATAGTCTAAACTGGAGGTCACCATCAAATCCCTCCCCTCAGAGCTCAGGGAATCCTTTAGGGGGAGAGGCAGAAAGATCCAAAAAAGCCAGATGGGGATGGGAGCCAATAAGGCCTCTGAATCAACTAAACAAGGCTCACATGAGCTCACAGAGGCTGAATCAGCAAACACAGGACCTATACGAATCTAAACAAGGTCTTCTGTATCTATGTTAAAGCTGTTAGCTTAGTATGTTCACAGGACTACTAACTGTGAGAACAAGCAGGTCGCTGATTCTCGTGCCTGCTCTTGAGACCCTTTTCCTCCTGTCAGTTTTTGTGTCTGTCAATACGGCAGTTTGCTTCATCCTATTATATTTTATTTTGTCATGTTTGGCTGTTATCTCTTAGAAGCCTGTTCTTTTCTAATGAGAGACAGGAAGGGGGTCAAACTTGGAGGAGGGGTGGTGGAGAGAAACTGGGAAGAGCAAAGGGAGGTGAAACTGTGGTTCAGATATATTGATGAGATCAGAGTCTACGTTTAATAAAAGAAAAAAGGAGGAAGTTATGCTCCTAAAAACGACATTTTCCTAACATTTTGGTTTGGAACCATTTTAATATCCTAAATTAAAGCAGATAAATTTTCTGAAGCAAAAAAAAAATGAAGCTCTTTTGTTTAAGAACAGCATCCTCAATTTCCTGCCTGCCTACTAAGTCTGTGCTTGCCATTGAAGCCCAAGAACCTGACTTCTATTGCCAAAACCTATGTAAAAAACAGGTGTGGTGACTCATGGCAGCAATCCCAAGACTAGGGAGGCAATAACAAGCCCATCCCTAGTCTTATTGGTCAGCCAGGTTAGCCGGCTTAGTGAGGATCAGGCCACTAAGGGATGCTGTCTTCAAACAAAACAAAACAAAACAAAACGAAAAGAGAGTTCCTGACGAATGACTCCTAGGGTTGGTCTCTGGTCTCTCCATTCATCTGCACTCAAACACACAAGAATTTTTAAACACACACTTGTACACATTTGTGTACACATACATCACACACACACACACAATCTGTGTGTTCTGAAGTAAGACTTTAGCTCCCAAAGCCATGTTATGTCACACAACACAACTGTTATTTTTTTTTTCAAAATCAATACAACACGACAGTTCAAAAACACTTGACATCTCGGGCTTATTCCAGACTAATTTCTACTACTAAATAGAAACTTCCTGAGGTGACATAAGCTCCAAAGGCAAGGGACCTCCTCAGAGAGGCACAGAGTAAAATGTCAGGCATTCGTATCATTGTGGGTTCCCGTGTGACTCGCCCTGAAAGTACCTTGGGTGAGGATGGGAGAAGTGGGTCAGGGTATGATGGATCACGCAGCAGAACGCTGCAGCCAGATTGAGGGCGACATCACCAAGACGGTGCTGTCTGTCCTCACAGCTGACACTTTACACCTCCTTGTCATGTTTGCAGACACTGGATGCTGGGCTCACCGGAGCCTCCATCCCCAGTGAAGAGCCATATGATTAGTTCTGATTGACCAGGCCTGACAGTACTGGAGTGAGAGTTCATGCGACATGAATTACACAGAGTGGGTATCAAGATGAAAATGAGAGTGGCAATGTGCAGACAGGAGGGGTGAAGGGTCCATTGAAAATCAGAGAGATTAGCGACTCATCACATTATTTGTGGGTTATCAGGAGACAGAGGTAATGAAAGTGAGACCTATATCCTTGATCAATAAGAGTTTGACTGCATTTTGAGTTCATTTTCCCCTGCCGAGAGAGAGACAGCAGGCTTACTATTGATCACCGTGTTAATCCATAACCAGACTGGGCCTTAGCCTGGTGGAGCAGGCAGGAAAAATAAGATAATAAGCAGGAACTCTTGATCTTTTATTATGGTGTGCTAGATAAAGAGAGTGCGGGGGTTCAAGGTAGTGCCGTTTGCAGTTAACCCTTCCCTTCCCTCTTAATTTGGAATGCATGGGAAGAAGAATTGAGGCCCACCTTAGTCTGACTTCTATTTGACCTAATTTTGCCAGTTTCCTAAGTGGAGTATATCCAGGGTCCTCTATCAATGTTTAGAGACAGATAGTTATTGGGCCAAGCGACAGTCAACAATGACGATAGGCCCACAGGGAAGGAAGAAGCCCCCTCAAATACAACTCAGGACAGTCAAAGAACATGGAGAATTAATGGTGTTTGCATCTGAGTCACTTTGAGAACCTTAAATACAAGGGCTGTCTTTAACCCTCGATAGACTACTGTTTCAATCATGAGTACTAGTTAGTTTATGGTTAAGCAAATGATAAAAAGACCAGAAAAAGCAATGGAAATTCAGAACATTCTGTGGGGTTACCTCATTACTGATCAAAGGAACAATAGGCCAGCAATTCTTTGGAAACTTCCAGATTTTCCAAACTTTTGTCTCTTCTATGTTCTCACTGTAAATTAGCTACAAAAGGTTCGCTCTTTGCGATGGGGGGATGGCTCGGTGAGTAAAGGCGCTTGCTACCAACCCCGAGTTCAGTCTCTGATATCTACATGGTAGAAGGTGAAAACTAACTGCCCCATGTTGTCCTCTGGACTCTACCTGCTGCTTTAGTATACACACATAGGAGCGGGGGTACCTACAAAGATTATCCAGGCAGGTTCTTCCTCCTGAATTCCACTTCTCTCTCCTGACACCATTGAGCTCAGTCCTAAAAGGTCACCTTGATGTCATCTACATAGCTTCAAAGAAAGCAAGCTGGTGCAGAAATGAGCTGAGCTTTTTTGCCTGACACACACTTGCACGGTTTACTCTTCTCTCTGCCCACTCAGTCCAAGCCAGCTATTTCTCATTAGATGGTTCTTCCGTGTTCCCCAGTATGTTTCCATCTTGTTCCTGGGATCGCTCTTGCTTCCACCCAATGGCAACTATGTCAACTAGAATTAGGGGTGTACATGCGTATATCAGGATGTGAGCAAAAACACGCTAACATGACTGGGAGTATATAACTTTGGAAACATGTCATCTAAGCTGCCCTGGTCAGAACAATTGAGAAGTCTACATAGAAACAGGAAACCTTTTAAAGCATCCTTAAATTAGATGGTTTTTAACTAACCCATTTAAACACAAAAATTTAATAGACTCACAGGGTACAATGGGATGTTTTGATATATATGTGCACTGGAAACCTAGATAGTTGCTCAAACATTTATCATCGTTTTGTCAGGAAAACATGAAAAATCCTTTCTTCTAGCCTTTGGAGATAGTCAATACACATTCCACATCTGGGGCAGCCTACGGCACAATAGCGTAGCAGAATTTCTTACTGCTATGTATCAGGAACTCATTCCCCATTGCTCAACTAACTTGTCGCTAAATGACACATCTATGCACTAAGCAATTTTCCATGAAATACCTTTCAATCATTTAGCACCTTATCATTGGATAGCTAGGGAAGTTAAACAATTTGAACAAGTTCATATCATTATTATGTGGGGAAATCGGGCCCCGGTTCAAACTTCTGAAGCTAAGAACA
This sequence comes from Microtus agrestis, assembly GCA_902806775.1. Taxonomy (NCBI): domain Eukaryota; kingdom Metazoa; phylum Chordata; class Mammalia; order Rodentia; family Cricetidae; genus Microtus; species Microtus agrestis. Next base: position 563,291 of record CADCXT010004355.1, on the reverse strand, counting down.
ATCAAAATTACTTTCACAGGAGTTAGTTGAGAAAGTACAAAGGCCAGTATAATCTACCAAGGAATTCATCTCAGAAGCAGCTAGTGCCAACTTTGAGGTTCCATACTCCAGCTGATGAAAACTAAGAACCTGTCCAATGAGGTAGTGAGGCAGGTGGTGATGCTTGTCAAAGCTGGTGTTTTTAACCTGGGCTTGGGGGTGGGTCTTGCTCGTATAATTTACATTCTTTGTGAGGAAAAGGTTGCTTAGGAAAAAGAATTTTCCTCCTTTTAACATAAGAGTCAACCCTTATTGGCCGGAAGCCTCATAAAACAAGTGAATCAAGTCAAAGAGTAACTCTTGAGGATGCAGAAATAATGAGAAAGTCTTTCACATGATATAGGAGTCATGTGTTATTTCAGTTGGAATAATGGATGCTGAGCTAGCTCAACTGGGTTGACCGGAACCTACTTGTAAGTTCTTCACTGGCTTCTCTAGGTCTTCATGAGCTTCAGAATCATTGAGGCTTTGACGTTCTCTTGCCTGTTACAGAGACATGAACCTAGCAGCTTTCTTAGCATAGATTAACAGATTCTGGGTACCACCAAAAGAAGAGAAGAAATTATGTCATTGGTGAGATGCTCCTAGGCTGATTTGAGTTTAATAGAGAGTAATTTAAAAAGTAGCTGTCATCAAAAGTATATATATACAATTAGAATGAAACTTTAATGGTGTTTTTTTAATTATTCACTTCTGAAAAGATAGGTGAGAAGATAAGAGTGCTTGCTGCACAAGTATGTGAACCTAAATTTGAACCATTGCATGCACATTTAAAAGTATATACAGGCACAGCCTGGCCTTTCTCATAACTGCATCCCCAGCACTGTGGGGAACTGGGACAGGGAGATCTCTGGGTTTTGCTAGTCACTGGCCTAGCTCCAGTTTCTGTGGGAGACTCTGTTATGAAGAAATTTACTTACAGCACAAAACCCTGAACATTCCCCTCTTCTTGCCTTAGTACACATGTGCATATATTATATATGTACTTAGTACATATGTTCGTTCTCTCTCTCTCTCTCTCTCTCTCTCTCTCTCTCTCTCTCTCTCTCTCTCTCACACACACACACACACACATGCAAAATAAAAATAGTCATTTCTAATTTGATTTTTAAAACTCAGATGCTTACTTTAAGTGAAAAGGGTTTTAAAGATCTATGATTTAAATGTTGGTATCCCTCCCAAAATTCATGCTGAAAATTAATCCTCGAACCATCAGAATTAATAAGTACATCCTTCAGGAAAGAGATTAAGTCATCAGGGTTCTGGCCTTAAGATGGGATTAATATCCTTATCAAAGCGGCTTCAAAGGGCTGTATGGCCCTTTCTTCTTCTGTCCCGTGAACACATATCAAACCACTAGGGAGTTCCACAGCCAGGTGCCACCTGAAAGCAGAAAGTGAGTCCTCACCAGTCACTGCCTTTGCTTCTGGCTGACCTTGAGCTTTCCAGGCATAGGAACTCTCAGAGACAAAGTTCTCTATGAATCAGTTCCACAATCTATAGTGTTTCACCACTGCAGCCAAAACAGAGTAAGACATAGATTGACTCCCGTATATGTAACATTGTCTTAATCATTTTTTAAAAATCCCTTACAAAAGTAAAATAATTATTTTTAAAATATACAGAAGCCAGGTAGATAGGTAGGAGACAGCTCAGCAGAAAAAAGAAAAAAATACCACTTGTTGCCCAGAGTTTGGGTTCAGAACCACAGAGAGGAACCAGGCCTGCCCAGTAGGCCCAGTAGTCATCCCTGAAGGAGTGACAGGGTATGGCTGAGTTATGTCAGTGAACTAGAAAAGCTGAGTTGGTTAGCTTGGAGTCCAGGGAGAGATCCTCCTGCTGAGAGCTTTTACCTCAGTACACAGTGGAGAGAAACAGAGAGACAATTGAAGTCAACTTATTGCCTTACACTTTCCAAAAGCACATATACATGCATGCATGTGCACCACACAGAGAGAAAGAAAATAATGATATAAAGAACAAATTAAAGTCATTGTTGATATTTTATAAGATCAACTTGCTTTTATTCTTTGAGAATTACATATGGTATGTTTTCATATTCTTTCCTGTCCCTCAGCTCCTCCCAGATCCTCCACCCATTCTGACCCACCCAACTTCATTTTCTTTCTTTCTCTCATTAAAAAGAAAGAAAAGAGAAAAAAAAAAAAAGTCATCAGTTTGTGTTGGCCAAATCTCCTGAGCATGGAGCCTGCCCTGGATTTTGGTTGATATGTCCAGTGTCACTCCAATAATGAAAATTATTTTCTCTCTCCCAGCAGCCAATATTTGTGAATAACTTCTTGACTAGGGATGGGACTCTGTCTTCACTTCCCTTTCTCCACGGCTGGGATTTAGTCTGGCTTGAACTTGTGCACACCGTCGCAGTCTCTGCAAGTTCTTACATCTATCTGCCCTGTTGTGTCTTGCGAAAACCATTTCCTTAAAATATTCTACCACTCTGACTCTTCTTTCTGCTGCTTACACGTAGATTCCTGAGCATTGAGGGGAAGGGTGTAAGAAAGACGTCCCGTTCTGGGTTGAGTGCTCAAAAATCTCTGAGTCTCTGAATACTGTCCAATTGGAGGTCTCTGTGTTAATGACCTCTCTGGTGACAACTGAGCCACTGCGCTGATCTGTGAGTGTAACGATATGTCATTAGGAGACTTTTCATTGCTGTGTTTATTTGGCAGAATGACAGAAATAGGGTTTCTCTGAAGGCCTATGACTTACCTAGTCTTTGCTTCTTGACCTGATTAACAGCGTCAGGCATGGGTTCCATCTCAGCAGACCTTAAAGCCAGTTTTAAAGAGTGTTTGGTTACTCCCCTAACATCGTGCCATTATTGCACCAGTAGATATTGTTGTACCAGACCAGTATTGTACCAGTCTAGGCAGGTCATTATTGTAGCTTCAGGGTTAATAGCTGAGTGAGGTTAATGTTTGCTTTCTTCTCTGGTCAGACGTACACCACCTTCTATCATTATACCTGCTAGCCAGTAAGGATGAGGCTTCCAGCAAGGCACCAGCTAGATTTCTCCACGTTCTTTGCCATAAGCATGTGGTATTTTTAGTAATAGCGTCTTCCCATCAGGTTGCAGAGAGTAACCAACAGCATTGGCAATAGGCTTAGAATTTGGGGGCATCTTCCCATCAGGTTGCAGAGAACCAACAGCATTGGCAATAGGCTTAGAATTTGGGGGCATCTATTTGACTCTTTCTCAACATGTCGATTTTTCACTCTAAGCTTTTATATACGGATTAGTAACCAAATAATCCTCCTGCCTCTGCCTCCTTCAGCAAATCCTACCGGCGTAACAACACGAGAAGGGAAACAGGCATACGTACTCACATAATAGGTCCAGATTGCCAAAAAAAAAACTCCTTTGTTTTGTTCAATGTTAGAGTCCCTACTTAACTGTGACCACCACCCCCTCATCATTATAAGCTGGTGGGGCCGAGGGAGTTGGGTGTGAATCTTTTTTTGCTCTATATTTTCTCAATTTTCTACGGAGATTTCTTATTTCCCTACGTATTATTTCTGCCTCATCTTCCTATGATTCCTCACTATCCTCAATCATCAAACTCCTCCCTAACGACTGACTGTTTTCTGAACAAGGCAGAGAAGATACTGCTAACAATTCCCATCTTAATTCCTTAATATGTCCCCGCCAGCCAGGGACGACCCTGTCTGTTTACTCCTCTTTCTCAGTTGGACTTCCACTTGCCGCTTCTGCACAGCCTGGAACCGAAACCCTAGCGAAGGACATCAGGATTAACACATAACCCCAATCCACCCTCACCTTCTGAGGGCGACCTCTCAGCATTCCCTAGTTCCTGAACTGGTGGGACCTTCAATTGCAGCGCGCAATGCACTCTATGTGCTACCATACAGTTGGCAAACTTCCGAGCTTCAGGCAAGGGACTGGAGTTTGAAACACACAAACACATAGACAGAGACACAGAGACATGGACCTCTAGTCTCTGGTAAGAAGCCCTCTATTCAATAACACCATAGAGGCTTATATACCCAACACAGTCAAGTGGGCCAACAGGTGAAAACCTTATCCTCTGATCCTCAAGGCCAAGGCAACCCGTGCTCATGAAGCAGAGCTGGTAAACAACTTTGACACAGCTTTAAGTAACTCAAATCAGAAGGAAAGTAAAGATCTCTAGCGGGGAAGAGCAGCTGGAGGCCAGGACTCCAAATGGTCCCAACATCTCCCCCCTAAATTTTTTTTATAAGACAGAAGACCCTCCTGTCTTAGGTCATCTCAAAAGAGTAAACCCTTACCCGTCTTTGGGAGGCTCCTTCCCTGTCTTAAGCAGGCCCTCTTCTGTAGAAGTTGCCCATCTACGGAGGAGTCTTCATTGTTTGTCCAGTATTTGCAACCAAACCTGGGGTACGTCTGAGTTACTGGCCAACAGGCTCAGAAGGACCTGCTATAGTCTAAAGAACTCTTAATTTAATTATATATATGATTACCTCTCCACATTGCAAGTATTATTTCAAAATCTTTTTTAAATAAATCATCTCCTTTTACATCAAAGTTAAAGTCTATCTTCTACTGTTTATAAATCTGTTTATAATTATATGATGTTGCTGGCTCAAATTCAGATAGATATAAACCATTTTCAAATAGTATTGTTCATTATTTAGATCATTTACTTATTTTAAAATATCAGAGACATGTTTTTTTTTTAAAAAACAACTTTTTTTTTTTATTTTTTTTTTTCCCCCAAAGAATCTACCCCCCCCCCCCCCCCCCCCCCCCCCCCCCCCCCCCCCCCAAAAAAAACTTTTTTTAATATAAAAATATTTATATATTTTAAATAAATATTTTTTTATTTTTTTTTTTTTTTTTTTTTTTGTGTTGTTATATATATATACATATATGTGTGTGCTTGTGTGTGTGTATACTTATATACATCTCAGAGATCCAGACCTGGTGTTACAAGTAATTCCAGGTACTTGAGAGGCAAAGGGAAGAAGGTAGTAAACTTATTTGATACTGTCTCAGAATAATTAATTAAAACATCTAGGGGTGTAACTCAGAAGCAAAACACTTACCAAGAATGATGGAGGTTCTAAGATCAACACCTGATATCACAAAAGGAAAGAGAAAATTAAAATATCAAAAATGGTCATTTCCAATTCAATTTTATCTGACATTCTTGTCAAAAAAATTTAATGTAATACAATAAAGATTTCTTTCTTTCTTTCTTTCTTTCTTTCTTTCTTTCTTTCTTTCTTTCTTTCTTTTTCGAGACAAAGTTTCTCTGTTGCTTTAGTGCCTGTCCTGGAACTAGCTCTTGTAGACCAGGCTGGCCTCGAACTCACAGATCGGCCTCCCTCTGTCTCCACAGTGCTGAGAGTAAAGGCGTGCACCACCACCTCCCGGATACAATAACAGTTACTCATGGTGGACAAAGTTGTTCTTCTATGATCCAGATAAGAGTTATTGCTTTAAAACCCCATCATCACATAAAATTATCTTTCTGATTGATTTTATCCTCGCTTTTTAACCAGGCTTTGGCTCCTGATATGGATATCGGTTGGTTTCTTGTTCCTGCATGATTTAGGAGTGGGGGTTGTTTTTACCACATCTATTCAAAAACTGCTTCAAGGTTACTGAAATGCTGCCTTGTGCTTTTACTTAGTCATCGAGAACCTGCTGTCAGCTGGTGAAGACAGTTTCCCCACCAACATTCCACTGGGCTTTGACAGCGGCATCTTCCACCATGGTGGTCACCAAATTCGTGCTTTCCAAGAGCAGTTCAGAGATGCTGACATCCGCAGGCTCTAGTCAACTGCTCCATAGCAGTGCAGGTGAGTGATGCTCTCTCTGTTTCCCACTACACAGGGAGCAGAAACTCATGCAGTAGATTCACAAGAAAGCACATACAACCTTTAGCACAAGTTTTCTCTCCTGACAGGAGTCTGTTAGCTGTCGGGCGCTGGCAGTTTTTGTTCGTTCTAGCTCTTCAAACAAGTATTCAATGTAGGCAGAACTGGTCCTATTTGATAGATAAGGCGACCTAATTAAAACATATACAATTCGTATAAACGAAATAAGAAAGCAGGTTGCATTCTTATCTATTACATGAAAGTTTAGATTGGTGTTCAAAAAGCAGGCACTCATTGCGTATTGTAAGAAGGGAAAGAATGGTAACCTGACACATGGGGTCCTGTGGTTCCCACAGACAGCTTGCATTTGCCTATTCTCAGAGATGGGTCTCCAATAGTACTCCATAGTCTCCACCCATCACTGCCCTGGCATTGTATAGTACCTCAACACTCCGTGGCAGACTGATTGGGCACTTTCTATTTAAGCTTCTCCTACCCTGAGTCATCTAGAATGACAAATTCCATTGTCATCAAGATGACAATTAAGAAACCTACTCAGTGCCTCAGTCTGTGGCATTCCATATGCTGCACTGTCTTTGAAGAAGGAATGTCACAAGTGTGCTTATAAAGAAAGAGGAGTCTGCAGTTCATGCTCTCAGGAGAGAAGGTGCTACTCCTCCTCCTAAGACTGTGTTTTCCATCATGGCTCTGCCAGCTCCCCTATCACTTAGAGCCACAATTCAGAACAACAACCCAAAGCATTGAGGTTTGCAAGTTCACAAACCATGGTCATAAGAGAGGGGGAAGGCTAAAGTGGAGCAATCTGCTTAGTGGGTCATACAGCCAAAAGAGAACTCCCAGGACTAGAAAGATGGCTGACTTGATTGATGCTAGGTCTGCTGAGCTCTTTTCTCTAAGGGGAGAAGGACGAAGAAACAGCATGACTTAAATAGTTTATACTTTGAAATATTTTACACTTTCCTTAAGAAAAATATATTTGACTACACATTTAACTTTATACCTGGACAGTAAAAGATTTACAATTATAATATAACAAAAACTGATGCTAAAAAGAAGAGATTATCCTAATTCCTATACAAGTTCTTATTATATGAACAGATATTTATTTTAATGCATATAAGCCCACAATGGCAGGGAGAGTGGAAAGGTTTATTAAAATGGTAACATATTCCAGAAAATGCCGCTGCAGTAGAACTAAATTCTTCTTGTCCTGACAGTTTTTAAAATATTGCAATGACAGGGCATGCCTATAATTCCAGCACCTAGAAAGGTAAAGCATTCAAGACCAGGTAAAGTTCTTTCTCAAAATAAGGAAGACAGAAAGAGAAGAAAGAAGGAAGGAAAGAAGGAAGGATGGAGTGAGAGAGGCAGAAGGGGGAGGGCAGAGAGACAGGGAGGTAGAGGAGGGACAGAGGGAGGCAAGTAATGGGTAAAGGAAGGGAGAAAAATCTCTTAGATATTTCCCACGAAATTATCATCCCAATATCATACTACAGAGTTTTTGTTTCCATTGCATATCATATACATCAAACAAGGGTCTGAAATGAACAAACAAACGAAAGAACTGTGTAGCTCAGTCAGGAAGTCTAATAATTCATTTGAGCATTTTTGTAATAAGCACAGCCGAAGAAGTACCGAACGGAGATGCAGAAACGTCACGCTCGCTGTCATCAGATACCTGGGTGACATTGACAAATCACTGAACCTCTCTGCCTTTCCCTTCATTTTTGTCTCATAAAAATAGATGAAGTTAAATTTATTAAGTTCTTTCGCCACAAGATATCAGACACTTTAATGATAATGTATCTCATAATTTTCACTTGAGTCGAAAATTCTAAAGATCTCATGCACGATTTGGAACAGCAAACTCAAAGGAGGAAAAAAAATGTTTTCATCTTGTTCTGTCACCAAAATAACCTCCCTAGAAATCGCATTATTAATGATTCCCCTCTACGAGATAGCAACCGCTGGCTTAAATTCAGATGGATGACTGTAGCTAATGTAAAATTTTCAGCATCATTTCACTTAAATTCAAAATTCAAATTCGACAAACACTTACTCTGCCAGAAGCTGTTTCATGTGCAGAATACGAAACGATGACCCTGTCCCCCAGAAGCTTACAGCACAGTTAAGTCGTTTTCTCACAGTAGGTTCTCAGCATAGAACGGTTCCAGTGTAAGATCATAGGAACGGAGTAAAAAGACAGGAAGTATTCAATTTAAAGAGCAACGTTTGCAAGCGGTCTCTGAACCGAAGCTCACTTTCAGAAGTTTCTTGCTAAAATTAAGTCTTTGTGCAAACATGCCTGCGTCACGTTTTCAGAATTAACAGAGACATGTGATGGGCATTAGAACAGTCACATCAGAAAATATAATTACTTAATTTTAAAAATTAAGCCCGTATAATTAACTAATGCAGGAATAATTAAGAAATATATAATTAAGAAAGTTATAGTCCCTGCCACTTAGTTGTCTAATCATAAAAGGAGAGCATATTTTATAAACAAATGAAACAAATAGGAGATCTATTAGTTAAATATGTGGTTGCAGCAAAGAATAAACCTTAGGAATAGAAATTACCTATTTCCACAACCTCCGTGGTCAGAAAGCAGGCTTTACGGTGAAATGCATAATTAATGCATCAGTATAAAGCAGTTGGCGTGGTTCGGTTCTTCAGTTTGAACAGTGGTTCTGCCAGCTTTGGTGCGCAGCTTAACCTCTCCAAGTTTGTTGTCAGATGTTAAAATGATAATGTGTGGATAGCACTCACTCCATCCCTTGGCGCCCCCAAAAAGGCTGTTCTTGATCATTAGCCAGTTTGGAAAATGGATAATTCAATATTAAATCAGAGTCTGTGTTATGTTTTACACAACTGATCTAGTTCAACACTGAGTACAGGGACAGGGGACATAAGAGCCGGAGTGGAAGAATTCCTCCATTGGCTGAAGGCCTGAAGAGTCATCTCTTATAACTTGTTACCTCTTTCTGCCCTTATGGATCAGAGCACTATTGCTGAAAGTTTCTGTCAGCCCTACTCACAAACTGCTTCAGCAAAGTAGTTCTGAGAGCCATGGACCCATGCTTCAAACAACAGACTGTGTGAATGATGTGGGAGGGATGCAGAGAAGAGAAAGAAAGGAAGAAAGAAAGAAAGAAAGAAAGAAAGAAAGAAAGAAAGAAAGAAAGGAAGGAAGGAAGGAAGGAAGGAAGGAAGGAAGGGGGAGGGAAGGAAGGAGAAGAAAGAAACAAAGAAACAATGAAAGAAAGAAAGAGAAAGAGAATTATGGTAGCAAAAAGGAAGGAGGAGGAGGAGAAGGAGGAGAAGGAGGAGGAGAAAGAGAAGAAAGAGAAGATGGAGAAGAAGAAGAAAGTTCTGCTGGCAGAAACACTTCTGCCAAAGTCAGGAATGTCAGACTTGGAGGGAACAGGCCAAAGCAGAGGAAGCTCCCCTCTGGGGAAGCCTGGGTTCCACATGAGCCACTCTAAGGCAGAAGTGAGCTGATCAGAAACAGCCTCTGTATAAAAGTCCTATCCCTTCCCCCAGCGGGTTGGAAGGTGAGGACATGTGCTCAAATCTACACACAAGCAGAGCAAATAAACAACCAATTCGCTGGATAGCTCTTCAGTCCCAGAACCTGCACAGGTAAGTGCTTTGAGATGCGGGAATGGATTCGAGCAACTCCAGAACGTGAGTTATGACCCTCAAACGCATGAACAATCTGTGCTATATACAAACCCCTTTGTTAGCTCTTAGTTCACTATTGAAGACTATACCAGAAGGAGACAGGAACTTTAAGAGGTAGGACATCATGGGAAATCCTTGTGTCGTTGGGGTCATGCCCTCCATGAAGATTGTGGGACTCCAGGTCCTGTTTTGTTTTCACTTCCGCTTCCCAGCCATGCGTGTGAATGGTTTCCTCCCACATCTCTTGCGATGGTGTGATACCTTGCACCAGACCCAGACTGGAGCTTCCAAAACTGTGAGCCAACTGTGAGCATTCTTCATAAGCCGATCATCTCTGCTCTCTGTTAAAGGGACAGAAAGCTAATGTACCACGGAGCTTCATGTGCGTTCAGTGTAAAAGTGATACATTAATATCACTTGCTGGGGAAATAGAAGTATAAGCTCCCACAAGGCAAACTTTACCAACTTTAAGGACTGTGACACTTTTTCAGATGAAAGACTACAATACCAATGAAATAGCATCGTTAGTTAGCGGCATCACACCGTGCGAGTATGAAGAGGGAGAGATATCGGACGGTATCTGTGGGAAATCTGTGGGAAATGTAGACACACTTGCAGAAAATTAATTGTAGATAAGACATTCTTTCTCCAGTGTTCCTCTGTCTGCCAACCTGCTTCCTCTCGACAGCGTCACGTGTTAATCAGCAAAGATAGATTCATACACATCCAACATTATGAAACCGTTCACAGCGTAGCTTCCTTCCAGAGCTAATTGGCAGTGAGCAGGTAATGTAGAGACCGAGTCCAAGCACGGGAAATGAGTTCTAACGAAGGTTGTCAAGCGGGGTTCCGGGAACGTTCTGACTTTGCGTTAGGAAGACTCGCTTGTTTGCATCTGTTACGGTTCCAGTGCTTAACTTTTCAACGCCAAGGCTGTCAAATTCCCTGGAAACGTTTTATTCACTCTGTTTCCTTTGTCTACGAGATGAAGCTATCACGGAAATATTTCCAGGGGAATCCCAGTAGAGATCTTTCAAGACAGGGAGGTAATTGCATAGACGGAATGAACCGGCTCCAAGGCTTTGTGCATGTAGAAAGGCAGATAATATTCCAGGGAAGTTGATGTCAACAGATCTGGGGATTGAGATGCAAAAGTCCTCGAGGAATGTTACAATTAATGGCAGAAAAGGAAACTGTGGACATCAAGCCTACGTTAGACCATACCTTCTCAGGGAAGATTTTAAAAATTGATACATCTTTCTAAATATTAGATTTCAAATGAGACTAATTTTCATAGGAATGCAGAAAATCAAGCCTTAGTCATTTTCTTCACAATGTCTAATATATATTTGTCATATTTACTATTTCCTTTTTAGGTACTTCTTTCTGAGAACTCTTTGCTTACCATGTGTTCTCTATTTCTGGAAATATATCATTTTTCTATGATCAATGTGTAATTATTATTCAGATATGCTATACTCTAAAGGCTACACTTTTTCTTACATACACAATTGTCATAGACCATTTATTGAGAAAATTTTTCCTTCTTACCATAAAATAAGTCTCTGTCCTTGTTGGAAATTAACTGGGCATACACAGATGGGTCTGTTTTATAATCTGTTGGTTCCAGTGATTTATTCGTCTGGCTTTATTTGTCTAACTTTTTCTGTTCTAGTCTTTGCATCTTAAAATACATATCATATCAGATGGTGGTGGCTCACATCTTTAATCCCAGCACACGGGAGGCAAAGGCAATGAGTTCTCTGAATTTGAGACCAGCCTGGCGTATAGAGGGAGTTTCAGGATAGCCAGGGCTACACAGAGAAACCCTGCCTCAAAACAAAAACAAAAACAAACAAACAAATAAATAAATAAAGTAAAATACATTTCATAATCTTCACATGTGTTTCTTTTTTTTCTTTTCTTTTCTTTTTTTTCCTTTTTTTTTCTTTTCTGCCCGGAAGTAAAGTACCAGGGGCGTATTTACTGTGTAAGCCCGAAACACAGCTGAACTTTTCCATGGGGGACAAATTAAATATATCTCTTTTTATTCCACTTATATTTTGAATCCTTTAGTGAACACCACACCAAGCCCGGCCACCAGCACACGTGAGCCCTGACAAGCACTTTGCCGAACCTTAAAACAATCGCTGTGACCAGGTAGGCACGAGGAGATGGCTTCCCGAGAGCAGTAAGAGCTGATTGTGGTGACTGTGGTGAGGGACCTTTTCTCAAAAACTCAACTGGAGAGCAGCTGTGAAAGACACCCACATTCACACGTGTTCACACGCATGCGCATCCATGAATGTACACGTTTATGGAGCAGAAGGGCAGTGTAGAGGGAAGGGAGAGAGAGAGAGAGAGAGAGAGAGAGAGAGAGAGAGAGAGAGAGAGAGAGAGAGAGAGAGAGGGGTCTGGAAGAAAACACATCCCTACTCCTCCCCAACATAGCCCTAAAATTAAACTCATTTAAGATTGTACATGCCTTGATTCATTTGTGTTAATACTGTCTGATTTTGGAAAAACAAGTCATTGGCTTAGAAACGTGTTTCTAGCTATGCAGTGTGTATAGATTCTGAAATACAGACAGTGGCTCCCAGAGTGACGTACACAAAAGAGAAAGTGTCACAGTGGTCCAGAGACCTCAGAGCTTGGTTTGCTGCAAGGACTCAGCAGAAACTCTTCTACCACCTGGCACTGGTTTGCCTTCGTGGATTGTGCTGGGGAGTGGGCTGGTTTGTCTTTTACACCAGTCAAACAACACACCTAAGCAAAAAGAGGAAAGGGAATGTTTTTCAGACCATGAGTAGTTTTTTCCAGAGAGATAATTAGTGGGTGACAAGCACCTAACATTTTCTGGAAGTCTGGGTGAAGCTCTGATGCAATGGATCTGCAGAGAGTCAAAGCCAGGCTAGTCTCCCCAGGAATGCCTGAAGACTCAGCATGAACACTGTGTTTGGAATGTGATGTTGAAAGATGACTCAAGTGATCCTGCTGGCAGAAGATCTGCATTCCTTGCAAGTGCCTTCCAGCCTGGGCTGAGGCTCTGCTTGGAGCTGGTGAGCGGATTTCCACAGCACGCTGGGCTATGACTCCATCCCCTGGGGCTGCTTCAGAAGCTGCTTGGCTACATCTCAGATGGATGCTTGGCTTGGTGCTCTGAGGATTACCCCTGTTTCTCTTTTTCCCATCTTTGAGTCCATCGAAACGCCGACTGACTAATGCTGTTGCAAGCATTCAAGCCAGAAAAGACGTTAGAGATTGGTAGAGCCCCAACCTGCTCATTTTTAGATGAGAAAACTTATGTTCTTAGCTCTCTGGGAGAGAGAAAGAGAGAGAGAGAGAGAGAGAGAGAGAGAGAGAGAGAGAGAGAGAGAGACCTAAGTGAAAGACATTTCTTTGCCCTTTACCAAGAAAATTTGTTTTGTGTTTGTCTTACCTCCATGACTTTGTTTACTTCCTACTTGCTGAGGGTTGGGTCCATGATCCCTCACAAGCTAAGTTCTACCCCCAAATTATACCCACAGCTCCCCAAGACTGTTTTTTTTCTAAAACCATGTGTCCCAACTCCTGTTCTATTAACCAAATGCACTGACCTCTGAGCAGAATTTGAAGGGCAAAGAATGACTTCAAGGTTTGAAGGATATAATGGGCTCTGTCTCACCTATCATCACCTACCGAGTTGCCTTGTTGACCTTTAAAAGGAGAGAAGATGCCTAGTCTCACTGCAACTTGGTATACCATGGTTGCCTGCTATCCATGGGAGGTCTGCCCTTTTCTAAAGAGAACTGGAGAAGGAGGAGTGGATGCAGGATAGAAAGTAGAAGGTCACAGCGGAGGGACTGGGATAAGAGAGGAGAAACTGTGGTAATTATGTAAAAATGAATAAAAAATAAGTACAAAAATAATAAATCTCTCTGATGTATTATGATCAGCTTGTTGGTATTGTTTTAACGAAAAGCCTAACCTGTCTGCCTTTGGTGCTATGACAAAGAGTGTCAGAAGGAATTAAATAATAGAGAATTCTAAGGCCAGATTTACAACTCAGGTATGGTGCCTTAGAGCAGTGAAGGTTCCTCATTGGCATCCTGTTTTCGCCATCTCAAGGATGCAGGTAGGTCTGTGAGCACCACCTTAGCCATCCTAGATAGTCCCAAACCCAAGAATGCATGAAAGACCTTGACATCCGGCTGACGCCCTTTGGACATGTAAGACAACCCCATAAACGTAAACATTTGCATCTTCTCTGGCCTTCACTGGCCTTGCCAACAGCATGCAACATAGAGCCCCTAAAGCCTGCCTGTTCTGCAGAAGTTCAGAATGAACTTCAAGTTCGTTATGACGGGCAAGAAACAGAGCTTTATGGACACAATATACTCAGTCTTCCTTTCCTTATCATCATATTTCATTTGCCTCTAGTTTATTTGCCAATATAATTTGAATTTTTGTTGACCATTTTGAATCCTATTTTTTTCATTTGTTTGTTTTTTTTTCAAGGCAGGGTTTCTTTGTGTGACAGCCCTGGGCATCCTGGAACTCACTCTGTAGACCAGGTTGGGCTCAAACTCACAGAGATCTGCCTGCTTCCCTGCCGGTACCACTTCTGTACCAAGGTTCTACTGTCCCGGGTGCTCATTTTTTCTTTACATGTTAGGATGTTGCTTAGAGAAAGGAAATGGTGGTTTGCTGAGTTTCAAGGGCACAATCAAACTGCAAATGATTTCGCTCTCCAGTGACCACTCCATTTCAGTATAACATGGCTAAGATGTCTCATTTCTAACAAATACCAGAAACTATACTCGTAAACGGCATATTTGGGTCTATGAAGGAAGGCATTTCTTGGATGATTGTAATACGGATAGTTAAAAAGTTTCTCAGGTGGTTCCATTTTGTGCAATCACTGTTGGAAAACAATGATTTTTGTAACACTGGTACAACCTAAGTGCCCTTCCTCTGCCACCCTGAACCAGAGCAGCATGGTTCACCATGCTGTCACCAAGCTGCATCATAAGGAAGTCCTCTTAGCCAGGTGTGGCAGGGCACACCTTTAATCCCAGAAATATTCAGGCAGAGGCAAGTAGACCTCTTTGAGCTCAAGGCCAGCTTGGTCTGCATAGCAAACTCCGGCCAACCAAGGCAACACAGTCTAAAAGCAAACGTGAAAAGAGAATCCTCCTTGAATTGAGTTGCTCTCCAGTCAACTATTCTTTCAGTACTAGGGTGGATGCAGTAAGATACAGTGTACTCACCATGCTCAGGAAACAGGGTTTTTTTTTTTTTTTTTTTTTTGAACATTGCTGTTGGGTTTGGTTTTTTTTGGTTTTGTTTTGCTTCGTTTTTGAAATTGTATCCCGTACCAAATATAGAGCCTAAAACTTTGGGTCCCTTCTTGGCAGAGAAGCAGATTTTATTTTTTTAACTGACCAAGATTGAAAACTGAAGTAGTCCTTTTAGTAAATGCTATGTGGGCTGGAGAGATTGCCTAATGGTTAGAGTCTTGGCTATTCTCCCAAAGGACCTGGGTTCAATTCCAAGAACCTACATGGCAGCTCACAGCCGTCCATAAATCCAGTTCCAGGGAATCTGGGGCTCTCTTTAGGCCTCCAAGAGCACCAGGCACACAAATAGTGCACAGACGTACACGCAGAGAAAACACCCATACACAGAAAATAATAAATTTAAGTTAAAATTTTTTTAAATATTTATTTATTATTATATTATTATTATTATATTCTATCTGTGTGTATGTCTGCAGGTCAGAAGAGGGCGCCAGACCTCATTACAGATGGTTGTGAGCCACCATGTGGTTGCCGGGAATTGAACTCAGGACCTTTGGAAGAGCAGGCAATGCTCTTAACCACTGAGCCATCTCTCCAGCCCAAGTTAAAACTTTTTTTTTAAATATTTATTTATTTATTATGTATACAATATTCTGTCTGTGTATATGTCTGCTGGCCAGAAGAGGGCACCAGACCTCAATACAGATGGTTGTGAGCCACCATGTGGTTGCCGGGAATTGAACTCAGGACCTTTAGAAGAGCAGGCAATGCTCTTAACCTCTGAGCCATCTCTCCAGCCCCCCAAGTTAAAACTTTTAAAAAACATCTTTGCTAAGCAAGCACATTGGGTAGTTGAATATGAGCATAATAACCATTTAGAGTAGAGTTCTTCCATCGGATCACTCTGTTTCCAGGCTTACAATTAATAAATAAATCTCTACTTCATTTGCCTTAGACTCTTCCTTATCCCATAGCATGCATGCCCAGAATCGTGCTGGATTGAGGGAGAAGATTGTTGGTCCCTGCAGTATAAAACAAGAGCCTTGACAAACAAGGTGGTAGCGCAGGTGCAGACAAGTGAAAACTCATTGTTAGGAGGCTACAGACAGGCTGAGTGAAGGAACTCAATATGAGTTTGAATATTGTTGGAAGGGGAGAAACTGGGTTGGGGCTAGAGAATTGCTTCAGTAGCAGAGTGCTTGACTAGTGTGATCAAGGCCATGGGGTTAATAGCCAGCCACATTTAACTAGGTAAGTAAGTAAGTAAGGAGACTAATGGATGGATGAATAAAGTGTAGACCCCATATAGAAATGTGAAAGGGGGGAACAAGTCTAAAATGTTGATTTTTTTCAAATTTTCCTTTACACACACACACACACACGCCTTATATTTTAGTGTGTGAATGTGTGTTAGTGCATGTACACACATGCATGTGCTAGAGTGAAGAAGCGTATTCGTGTCATGATGCGAATATGAGGGTCAGGGAAGAACTTGCAGAACTCAGTTCTCTCCTCCCACCATGTGAGTTCCAGGAATAGAACTCTTCGATCATCAGGCTTGGTGGCCAAAACTTTTCCCTGCAAAGCTATCTTGCCAGCCATGTACGTACACATAAAAGGTTTGCTATGCATGGTGGTGCACACCTTTGATCCCAGCCCTTGTGAGACTAAGGCAGGCATGGCCGGTCAGGGTCAGTTTGGTCTAAGTCTTAAGTTTCAGGTCAGCCAGGGATACATAGTGAGATCTTGTCTTTAAAAAAGAAAAAGATCGGTGGTGGTGGTGGTGGTATATGCCTCTAATCCCAGTACTCAGGAGGAAAGATGATCTCTGTGAGTCAAGGCCAGCCAACTTGGTCTACAATGTAAGTTCCAGGAAACCCCCCAAAAAGGTGTTTGTGTGAGTGTGTGTGTATGCATACACAGTGATTATATGCATATATATATATGCATACACACACAATGACACATAGTTGTATGTTTATAGAGTGAAATTAATATATATCATGAGTAGAATTTTATTTTCGGCAGTTGCTCCCTTCTCTGCATTTCCTCTTTCATCTCCCATTTAAAATAATAATGAATCTGTAATTTAGAAAACAGTTGGACCAGGTATGACGGCACTTGGAGAAATAAAGATGAAGAAGGATTGTGAATTTGAAGCCTGCCTGCACTGAACTTCACAATAAGACCCTATCTCAAGGGAGAGGGGGTACAGAATGAGTGGTTCAAGAGCCCCAAGGTGTCTGCTGTGTAACTAAGGCACACATTCTATTCCATGGATACTGTGGGAGGAGGGGACCCATCAGGACACCTCTGCATTCCACATGTGTTTGGGGTAGTATGGTACTTTCTCAAGGTGATGATAAAATAATTCCAGAGACATCACAGGTTTGTAGAAGGCTTTTATTACAAGCCATGGTCCCTTTTGTGACAAGGATTTTATTTGGAAAGCTTTTGGGGAAATATGGCTTTTACACTATGAAAGAAGATTGGAAAAAGCGTGTTGAACACTACGTGGTAGATACTGCCGGCGTCTAATCCCTCCAAATGCCTACCCATCTTACATAATACTCAAAGGAAAATTAAATGTGGAGTTTAATTTGTGTTTTTATTTTTAAATAGCCGATACAAATTGATTCCTTTTTAATTGAAAGTTACATGGCTTGGTTATGCGGCTCCATAACAAAAACAAAGTCAGTTCTCAATCGCTTGGTTTATTTGGGTTTTGCAACCCAGCCAGCGCTAAATGACTTCACCTTTTAATAAAAATAATAATTCCCAATGTTGAGAAAATACAGACTAGTAGAGGGAAGCTTTATTAAAGTCGTCAGTATTAGAACCAAATCCTTTTTTCTCATTAAAGAAGATACTGTCAATTTAATTAATGCACATTAATTCCTGGTTGACATTAAATTCATCTAAAACTCTACATTCATATAGATTATTAACACCAAAGCACACAAGTGTTTAAATTGATTCATATATAGAAAAAGCACAGTTTGAGAAATTCACGTGATCACATTCTTAAGTATTCTATAGATGACCTAATCATTGAAGGTCATTTATTTAGTTTATTAAACACTTCTAATTTAGAGGAGACCAGAAAAGTAGTATTTCTAAGGAGAAAATTAGAAAATTTTTCTAAGGTATTAATTTAGAGTTTCTATTACCTTACAAATTAGCTGTGAGTCATTAAACTACTAAAGCTGATCCCCAAATTACAGTGGTAATAATAAAAAAAACTAAATTTTTAATTCAGGAAATGGCTTTACCTTGTGATACATTTAATTTTATTCTTTTTCCAGAAAATAAAAATTTGTATAAAGCAAAATATAGTTCATCCCTAACATTTACATTTAAACATTCTACTTTTTTAAATAATTGGTGTGTGTGTGTATTTGTGTATGTATGTTCATGTGTGTGTGTGCCCTCACAGGCCAGAATAGGGCATTGGGTCCTTTAGACCTGGAGGTACAGGTGGTTGTAACCCACCCAGTGTGGGCACTAGGAACTGAACTCAGGTCCTCTAAAAGAGCAGCAAGTGTTCTTACCCCCTGTGCCATCTCTCCAGTCCCAATCCCCAACATTTTAAAAATCATTGTAAATTATAAAGTCATTTGGTTTACTGAGACATGGTCTCACATACCTTAGGCTGCTCCCAAACTCAATATGAAAGTGAAGATAACCTT
The DNA here is from genome assembly GCA_902806775.1 of Microtus agrestis. NCBI lineage: Eukaryota > Metazoa > Chordata > Mammalia > Rodentia > Cricetidae > Microtus > Microtus agrestis. Next base: position 544,735 of record CADCXT010004355.1, on the reverse strand, counting down.
GAACCTCCGACACACACACAGAGATACCTGCTCTGCCCTCTGAGTGCTGAGATTATAGGCATGTGCCCCTGTGCCTACTTCATACAGTACTAAGGATTGACCCCACAGCCTCATTTATGCTAGGCAGTTTTCTACCAACTAAACTGCAACCCCAAACCAGTGATTTTATTTTAAAATACCTTTATGTATGCATTTATATTACCTGGAGTTCTAGAGCAGACCAAGCTCCCATTATTTAGTGGACTTCCTGCAGAATACTTTTGTTGCTAGTTTTATCAGTCTCGTTCGGGCCACAGTCCCCTTTACAATGTATGACACCTACCATGTATTTTCACACTGATGTCAAATGGTGTTCTTATTCCAAGAGTACACGGGGCAGGCCTGTAAAGGCTTAACTTTGATTCAAGAACTCCTTCCCACGGACCCTAAACTTTGCAAAGGGGCAACATGAGGCCAGCAAAGTCACTGTCTTTTCAATCTCCACGAACCAAAGAAACTTACCTCTCTCACCAACTCGTTACGAAAAGAAACAGACTTGAACATTATCCAACTTTTCAATTTCATGATAAGCTCTGGAGCTAATTAATAAAATCGACCATAGGATTTTCTTTATTTACCTTTTTGGTCTTGATAAACACGAGCAAGCTTGAATGGACACCTCCATTTTCCTTCAGGTTTGAAAGCTTCCTTTCAAGTGTGTGAAAAATGGCTAACCATGTCAGGGTTTATCAAACAGAACCTTGCGTTTTGTGGCTTGGTCCCTTTCCCCTTATCTGGCAAACACATTACCCTCTCCATCAAAATGGGGCAGAGCAAACACCACAGCCACCCGCATGCATAACCAGGGCTAACTTAAACAGCTTCAGCACTCTGTAAACTCAGCAAGAAAGCTGATTAGGCTCCAGATCTTTGGGCACTATCTTATTTTTGATAGCTCTGCTATGGAAAGGGAATAAAGAGAAAGCTATCCACGATGAAAGCCGGTTAGGGTGTCTGCTTACTTAGGAGCTGTACTTAAAAGGAAGGGGGGGGGAGGAAGAAATGTGTAAACTAGTGTAACTATTTGCTAACTCTCAAAGGGAGCAAGGTTTAAAAAGGAATTTATTTACAAATTAGAGACGCGCTAAGGTACTTCCTTCAACCTCACTTTCTGCATACAGGAAACAAGAGATCGTAGGGTTATCCTATAGTTGTTTGGTGGTTTAAAGGCAGTTTTGGTACTGCTATTTGCTTGGTTATGAGAAAGTCCAAGATTTATTTCAGGCTTTTGGAACAACAGTGAAAAATGTGAGAAGAACAATTACACATTTCAGTAAGGTTTTCATCATCCTCATCTTTAGATAGGGAAAAGTTCAAAAAAATGTGTAACACTGAAGCTGAGTTTAAACACCTAAAATTCATTTTTCGTTCAAGTGAAGCCATAAGAATGGCATTTGAAAAAAAAATATTTTATCTGAAGCACAGAGTCCATCCCCAGTTTGGATCAGTTAACCGTCCACAAAGTCCAGAGTCTCGGGACTTCCTGTGTTTCTGGTATACATACAGAAGAGAAAAGGGCTACCTTCTGAGTATAAAGGCATTGTAAAGAAAAGACATGAGTCAGGGCATGGGATACTGACTGAAAGAGAAGAAGGGTGTGGTTCTAAGTGTGAGGGTGATGTTGACACTTCTGAGAACACCACCAGCTCCTGCCCTGGCTTGATCAGGCGTTCCTTGGAGGAGGAAAAAAAAAGAAAGAAAAGAAAACCACTCAGACCTGAAGTGCTGGGATCTAACTGTAACAACAGCAAGCCTTGTTCTGTGTCCACAGAGGGTGACTCGCAGAGGAGGGGAGGGCTCTCTCTGCCACCTCACAGGTGCTCTACTTTCACTTGAACCCTCATCTCAAGTTACCACTGGAGGTGACAATAGACCCGGTTCACAAACAAAGAGGCTCCAGAGTCTGGCAATGCTACCACAGTTTCGAGTGGAGGTCGGTGTTGTTATAACCCCAAACTCAACATGGATCAGGAAACGATCAGAATCGAAATTTTTTTATTATTATTATTTGAACCTATCTATTTTTCACATTGATGCCCTAGTTTTTAATCACCTGTTACCAGAACAATATCACTTTCTCCTAGAATTCGGGAAACCCAACAGGACACACATAAAGCACATATTGCAAATGGGATGCTGTAACTCCAAGAACTGGCACCCTCACACAGATACACATGCAGGCAAAACACCAATGCACATAAAATAAGAATAAATAATTTTAACAAAAATAAAAGACAAGAAAAGAAAACTGGTATCAAATGGTTTTTCAAAAAGTTCATTCCCAGGCCTGGGGATATGGCTTGGTTGCTAAAGCACTTACAGAGTATACACCTGTCCCTGAGTTCAATCCCAGCATCACTTAAATCAGGTATGATGGTACATGTCTGTCACCTCGCACATGGCACAAGGTGTACCAGAAGCTCAAGGTCACCCTCCAACTACATAGCAAGTTAGAGGACAGCCAGGCAACATGTAACCTTGAAAAAGAAAGAACGGAAGGAAGAAAGAAAGAAAGAGAGAAAGAAAGAAAGAGGGAGGGAGGAAGGAAGGGAAATTGTTCACTCTCAAAGGAAACCAGTGATTTCTAAATGTTTTGGGGAATGACCATGAATGGATTCACAAGACATCTCAATGCTTCCTAAATATGTGTGACTGAAATGCATAAAATTTCTTCACTGCAAATAAATCGCCCTTTACTTCACATCACTGGGTCTGCCTTAGTGCACCTGGCTGCCATGGAGGTATGGATAAATATTTCCTTTGCCAGCTTGCCTTTCTTTCACTCTGGATATTGTGTCTGTACTTTTATCGTGCCTACTTTCTCAGCAAAGAGATGCCTTTCCTGGAATCCTCAAATGTTCTGAGTATTTTTTTTTTTACATTGAGCATCATCTAAGGATAAATAGCAACATCTAGAGATAAAAAAGAGTTGTTGAACACGATGTATATTATTGGCAAAGAAAATGTGCCATTGGTATTTCCCTAACCTGCCTCAAGTATGAGATGATAGAAGGAAGGCTTTAGTGACAGCATTAAAATTAAGGGACATTTAATAAAATAAATATTGATCAAAAATGGGAGGGGTGTAGGAACTTTGGTTAACGTCTTTGTCCTTATTTAAAGGCGCACATCAAGTCCAAAAAGAGCTTCTGTGAATATTGTTCAAGAATAAAGAAGAAATAAAGAAGGAAGGCTTAATAGTTGCTATTGCTACTATAAAAAATCTCTTTCTCCCAATAATAACCTAAGAAGTGAAACAGAGGACTGCATTGGCTATATTGACCTATGCAGTGTTAATTATACCCTTGACATCTTTCTTTAGTGTCTACATATCTACACCCTGGATATTTATTTTGATAATGGCCATCCCATCTGACCTAGAAACCCCAAAGAAACTCTGGAGAGGGGTGTTAGATGTCCAATACTGCCAAGATGACCTTTCGGGATTCGAAAATCTCTAAAAATCACAAATGCAAAACTCACAAGGCACAATAAGCATGATGTTGTCACTGGTTACAGCATACATTTCAAACTTGTTTTTTTTTGCATCCCTTAAAAAGAATATTACTGCCCAGAATAGCGGTAATACAAGAAGAAATGTGTGTCCTATTTTTCTCCCAGCAAAACAACTGTAAAAAATGCACATGAGTTAAAGCATGTGCTCTTGCTGTTGCAAACAAAAATGATTTTTTTCCCAATAAACTTCCTTCCTCTTAGAAATCGCTTGAGAGAAACTATTTATTGGTGCTATACTAGGTCTTACTAACTTCGGGTTACATTTTTGCGCTAATGAACACAGGCAGCTGAGATGGTTTTCTTTTTTAAAGTACACAAATATTTTGAATGCTTCTTAGGTACACTGAGGAGTTTGTCTCCTAGAATGGGACGGGAGGGGTGAGTCTTTTCTCCTTCATGGAGTTAAATAATGGTAGTAATTCCAGCAAAAGACCTTATGAACTACATTCCAAAGCCACACAAGGGGAGCATCTGTGGGAAAAAAAATTCTTTTCTATCTATGTCTTCTATACCCCAAGCCTGTTAGTGCAAGAGAAAGAAAAGGAGAAAAAAAGAATTCTAGGCTGTGTAACCCTGTCGCCACTACTTCACCCCCAGTCCCAGTTCAAGAAATGCTGGGTCAGCCACAGACTCAAAATGAATTCTCTGCTACCACTTCGGGGATACAGGGTAAATAACAGTTGAATGCCCTGTGGTTGTTAATTATATAAACTGAAACATTTGGAGAGGTGTTTAAAATATTTGGGGGTTGCAGGTAGAGAAAGGTATGTTGCCTGTTGCCGGTAGTTGTTCATTGAAAACTCTTACAGGATTTTTTTTTTCTTTTAGCCTAGTCTGTGATGCAGAGCCCGCTGTGCTAAATTATGAACCAAAGGCTTTGGGGTGGGAACAATCAATCAAAATACCTGGGGTAGTGTGTAATGTGCACGCTCTTGTCAGCATGAGCAGGCTGCCCCTGAACACAGTCCCCCAGCAGGTTAAATAAATATGATACTATAGACAAACCGACAGGATCACACGGGCATCAATCAGCTGTTGATAAAATACAATCTTCCTTTAATACATGCTGGGAAAGTTATTTAACGGCTACAAAACCTATATCCATTTCTTGCCTTTTTTTAAAAAAAAAGTCTTCTTCGAAAGTGTAACTCTTTTATAGGGGCAAGGCGAAAAATGGCGAGGGTGGGGGGTGCGTTTAATGTGTCTCCAAGACACATTGAGGCTTAGCTCGATTAAGGAGGAGGGATGAACTGGCCAAGGAATCTTGACCTGCAAACCATACCTGAAACAGTGCCAGCGTCCTGTAATACAGGGCTAGCTTGTTGAATCAGTCCCTGCCTGGAAACCCCTGGTGCATTTAATCCCATTTTTATTTCCCTTCCTTTGAGCCCTGAATGTTTGGGTACCTGGAGAACAAATGAGGTACCAGCAGCAGCGCTACTCTCGATTGATTCCGGGGGAGAAGAAAAACAGAGCAGGAAACAATTTAAAGCCGGAGAGGATAGTTGAAATAGAAGTGTCCCCAGCCGAGCCGGTGGTAAGAGGGAGGTGGGGACTGACTCTTCAGTCAGCGGCCGAGAAATGGGAGGGCTCACGACCCAAGGGCCGCGGAGCAGGCTGCGCTTGGGAGCTGAGCTTCGTGTCTTAGAGAAAACATCCTTACAATGAGAAAGCGCCCCCCTCTTTGGCCCCTTACAAAGAGGCAAAAAATAAAAGGGGAAGACTCCACTATGGTTCTGAACTCCCGCAACTTTGCTCTCATCTCCTGCACGGCGGCAGCAAGGCCAGCCGTGTCCCTGCTTTGCTCTCTGGTGTCGCACGCCGCTCTGCACGTCCCCACAGTCCAGGTGGAGCTCGGGACACCAGCGGCCTTCAGAAGCGGAAAAGGCCCTTGTTCAATGCTGACAGCCGTTCTCCTAACAAGTGAAGATTAATGTCCCATCTAAAAACTAAGGTCTCCTAAGTGCTGTCGGTACAACATAAATGCGGGGAGCAGGCAGATGCGTCCCCTGCCACTCAAATCTGGATCGTGCCGGTCCTGTAGAAAGAACTCAGCAGCACAAGGTGTTGATGGCCACATTTGTCTGTGTGGAGTCTTCCCTGTTGGTGAACCTGGCTCCTAAAAAGGCTGAGTCTGTTCCTCCACGCCTGTAAGAAGTGCCGCGACTCCCTCAGTCTATCTGCACCCTCCCTAGTGGTTTCTGGAATATTCCAGACTGGAAAAAGGCTGAGCTGTTGGCTCCAAGGCCTAAACTCGGAGAGTTCACACAGCGCTGCCAATGGACTGTCCGGGGACTTAGGCTGGGAGTGGAGGGAATGGGAGCCCACGGGTCAGTTTACAATCCCAGGACTGCTCCGCGACTCTGGAGGTGAAGGCAGCTGTCTCCAAAAAGAGCCTAAGTCGGATTCTGAGACTAGTCCTGGAGCCTAGGACTGGGGCTGAGTTGGGGCTCGGGGGAGGGGTCCATGGGTCTAGAAGAGAGTGGGAGCCAGGCTTTCCCAGTACCTCTTCCAACCCCAGAAAGCCACTTGAGATTCGTTAACACGCGCGGTTGGAGTTCTCCCCTCCCCCAGGTCCAGGGAGCGTTGACTTGAGGAGGCACTGAAACCAACCGCTGCAACCTTTTTGGAAACCTGGCGCTCTCAAGAGCTCTGTGCTCGAAACTGACACCCGCAAGCACTCCCCGGGGGCCTGTTGGGCAGATGGAGTGGCAAGGCCAGGCGGGGCCTGTTGGCGAGACACCGGGACATTTGTCATGGGTGACCCTGCGCCTTGGCTTCTGAGCCCACTCCGGCGTGGGGAGACCAGCACTAATGTAATAAAGCGAGAGCGACAAGAGGAAAGGCCTCTCTCGCCCCGGGGCCGCCACATGCTCACTCCGTTTTACTGTCAGGGCTGGTCGAGGCTGTGCCTCCATTTCATATCCCATTAATATTTACAGCAGCTATTGGATTTCCCATTACAAAGTTCACCATACACAGTGCTAATATGAAATTTTAATAGTATTGTGCACATTATGAAAAGTCCCGCCATTAAAAGGGGAGGGGGAGGGGGAGGATCGCAGGGAGAAGTTACCCTGAGAAGTTACTTGCCACTGAAGGCTGGAAACACTCCCAAGGCGGGGAGATGGGGGTGGGGGGGGGGGGGAGTCGTACTCATTTGCACCTATTATCATAAAGATGCGAAGCAGTGGGCTTGTTATCAATATTGAAATCAAAAGAGAGGGAGGAAGTGGAACGTAAAAATGCAGGCTGACTGAATTGAGTTTTCAAAGTTGTGTGTGCCGGGCTTTGCCCTCACTTAGAGAAAACGATTCTGTTCTTGTGCTTTGTATGAGATGTGTGAGGGACAAGGTAGAAGATGTCCAGGTTGGCTCGGGTTCCAGCAGTTCTTGGTGGTCCCTGGGGCTGTGCAAGGGCAGGTATGCCTTCCTCAGATTCTGCCCCCTTCCTGCCAGCCCCCAGGGTCCTCAAGGTCCCAAAACTGCCATCCTGCCTGTGGTTCCAAGTGAACAAACTTGGCTAAGAGTCGTGGGAATAACCTATGTCTCCGCATGGAGTTCAACTTTACCGGATTGATGTCTTAGGAGCTGCACTGGGCACCCCAAGCGAAGGCCAACGTGGGGTGAAAAAGAATGGAGACACAAGGGAAATGAGGCTGCCCAAGGAAGGGAGGCAGAAAGTGGGGGATCTAGAGCCTGCAGCTCAGGTTAGGATTCCCTCTTCTGCCTCCCCTCTTCTGCCTGTGGAGGGCTGCTTAGGAGGGTCAGATCTGCTCTAGCTTCCAGTTCCAATTGGTAGCCCACCTTCTGGCACCCAGGAGCAGGTGGCAGAGCACACCCCTGTGCTGGAGGCCTCCGAACAGAGGCAAAGGGGTCAGTTCTCAAAGGTACCCTTCTCTGCTTTGTCCAGAGGACCAAGACCTTTGTACAGCTGCTAGACGGTGCCACCAGCTCACTGGGAGGTATGCTGTCAGCCTATCCGGTGTGAACTCTCCAACTGTTTGACTTCCTAAAACACCCCAAGTTTCTTTGAAAATATCATCTGATCCTGCAAGAGTGGGCAGATAAAGTAGAAGGGAAGTTTCTCCCCCCCTCCCCTTTTTTGGTTGGGGGGCGGGGATAAACTGTCTGCACTGAGCTTTCTCGCTCTATCCACCCACCCTCGCGCCATCCCTCCTCACTCCTCCGGGTGTGAATTAATGGCAGGACTGCAGTTCTTAATAGGCTTCTATTTTTGCAAGGAAAGGGCAATTCCTGAAACTTCAGGTTACTTTCTAGCTAAAGGAAGATGCCGGTGACAGAAGGGAAAGATGGGTGACAGTTCTTCAGGATGATCTGCTGGAGACACCACCACTCCCCTTTAAAACGTATTACTGTTATTACTATCCCCCATATTCGTGTGAGTTGCGAGTGTATGCGAGTGTTAAAGCCCCTAAATGTGTCACACTTTGTCACATCCTCTGTGTGTGTTTTTAGAGAACCTTTGAATGAAAGGCTCGATGCCAGGTATTGGTGACACAGGGGGTGGAATTTTCAGCCGTTCCACAAAGAGTTGGCCGCCTCTATTTGCATAAGGTCAGAGTAGGGCTTGTGGTAGAACTTCACCAGCATCTCTGTCTCTTAGCAACACTAGTGCACTCTTGGTCCCTGCATTAAATTGACTGGTCCCTTCCTTTTCTTCCTTTCATTGGGAGGCTTACAATAAAATGTCACCCTTCCAACCTGTGCCTGTCACCCAGTAGGTCATCTGTATCTCCCACACACACACACACATTTTCCCTCCCTCCCCTTCCCCTCTCCTCCTCCTCCCCTTTCTCCAAAGCTCCAATTAGAGACTGAGAGGATTCACTGGGTGAAATCCTAAAACTGTTTCATTTTATAGTGTTAATTAATATTAATACCACTTCTCCCTTTGTTAGTAATTTTAAAAATCCCTCGTAAACAGGCAAGATAAGGAGTAAATTGCCATCACCTGCCAAACAATGGGTTTGGAGAGGGGCAATAAGGCAGATGGAGAAGGAGGGAACAGGGTTTAGTCTCTACATCATTCAAATGGTGAGGGGGTTCAGCACAGCCTAGAAGCCCTGGAAGTGCTTGGACTGTGCCAGGCAGCCCTCTTGGCTCTAGCATGGGGACCAGTGACAGAATCCAGATGCTGATAGGTAGTGTTAATGGAGGGTCACGTCTGGACAATAGTATCCATCACTTGCCTCCTGGCTCTTCTGTCAGCTGGAGTCATTTCTGACTACTCCATCACTCAGATTTAGGATAGATTCAATTATTACCTTCGCCTTGGCAACAGGATACACAAATTGGTACCCAGAGGACCAAACAGTAATGGTGATAGTTTTTATTAGCAGTTCTTATTATTAGCTTACTGTGCATCCCTTTCTTGTTAATTTTGAAAGAGCATCCTCGATATCTGATGAATCCTTTCCTCTTTTATTCCATCAACAGTTGCCCAGAAACACAACCCCACCGGATAATGGTTGCTTGATTAGTATACAACACACACACACACACACACACACACTTGTGAAAGCCCGGATGATTTCTACTGATATGTATCATTTTATCGGTTGTGCAAATGAGATACTTTCTGAATTCTCTACCATTTTGCAGTAAAAAATGTCTGTCTATAGACCCTGTTTTATAGTGCACAATGTTTCTCGCCATTTGAGAAGTGCTTATGCTGAATGAAAGTAGAAGTTGTATCTGAGATGGGGGGAAAGAATGAAGAGCCCTTGATATGTTTTTTTTTGTTCATAAAGCTAAGAATTTATTAAAGTAAATGGAGTTTTAAAATCGTAAAAAAAACTGAAGATGAGGAAGTAAAGAGACTAAACTTTCATTGAATTCACCTCTTTTCTCTTGGACATAGAAACACACACACACACACACTTCTTAAAGGAACAGTTAGTTTTCTGAAGCATATTACTCATCCATTTGAGTGTCGGGAATGGTTAGATATACACCCAGCTTTCCCTGGTATTTTTACAACCTCTTACTTCTGCTTTCTCCTCTCCTCTTTATGGCTTACATACCCTGTAATTCTTGTAACACATTCCCCGATAAATGCGCAGGTAATGGGGTCTGAGCAATGCACCCAGGGTTAAAAGTCAACCAGCTCCTCTTTAATAATTCACAAGTCATGTTTCTTCCATGATGTCAAGTTTGCTAAGGAAGATAGACAAGGTGAGGGCAACCACTTGAGTTTGTTATTCTCAGAATCTCAGAAGAGAAGAAGACTGCAAAACCTAGGGCCCCCCAACTCCTTTACCACCTATACTTTTCTAGAGGGGCTGTTCTTCCCTTGCTGAACATTTTCCAGGGCCTCAGCAAGATGTTTGAAATGTTTGCAAAGGTTAGGTTGAAGGGAGGATCCTGGGAGTTTTCCCATACTCATTGATTCAAGTTTACAAAGTCACCCACTTCCTGCTTCCATCATATATTTCCCAATGGCTTCTTCTGCTCATCTAATTCCCGAGGTAAGACCTCCTCAGCAAGAGCCATTTCATTTACAAGGATGGCTCCTACTTTGACTTTCTGTAGGTGACCCTTCTTCATGGATTGACTAATTTTCCTCCCAGAGGCATAACTGTCGAGAAGCTTCCACAGTCTCTGACTTACCACCACCACCACCCATTCCTTTCCTTTCTAGAAGGATCTGGGGGAAATCTCAGATGCATGCCTCTTTCAACAGTTTGTCCTTTGCAGGAAGAGAGAAGGACGCAACGCATAGACAGAAACGGGAAAATAAAAAGTCCAGGGACGTTAAAGTGCACTGGAGTTTTATTCTGAAGCATCAATTGAAACAAGATTCCATATTGAAAGAGGGAAGGAAAAATATGAAGAGTGAGGTGCACCTTTGCCTTTCCCAGATGCACACAGGGTCAGGGAGTGCAACCCCAGCCCGGCTCACATTGCTCTATGGCCCCTGTTACCCTCTCTGATATTTCAGGATTCAATTTTACACGGACCATGCTGAGGAACTAATTTCGTTTACATTGTTCCCCTCAGAACCATTTCAAAACCAAAATATTGAAGGAACTTTTTTTGACAGAGTTTTTAAAAATTATTTCATATGCTACTTATTTAATGAGAAGAACCACAGCCTTTTAAAGATTTATTCTGCAGTAGTAAGCACACTTTTTTTTTTGAGAACAAACATTCTGCATTTGTTCAGTTCTGAAAGATTTCTAACAAAATAACAGGGGAGAAGAGAAGCAGAGTTTTCTCTTCATGGTCCAGTTATCGCTAGTCTTATACCATGCAGAGGAAAAAGCAGCACCCTTTACATTCATCTTATAACCTCCTTGTTAGTAAAAATCATGTTTTGTGGTATGTTTACCCCCACCCTCTTAGTTTTGTGGCTATTTAATTTTAATATCTATTTCTGTGGTGGTTATTCAGCACACAATGGGTACCCAGGGCATTGTTTCAGACTCAGCCCTAGCCACAGGAACCTTCTAACCTTCTCCAACTGACCATTGTCAGATCTTAGAGGTGGGGATCTGCTCCAAGCTGATGCAAGTGAGTGGGGAGTGTCACAAAGCTCTAGGGAGAGGACAGATAATTCATATTTATCCAAGTCAGAAACAAAGGAAAACGCATCAAGTTCCGAGAAGAAGAAGAAACCAAAAAACTTGGGGTGAGGTTGAGAAAGAAAGTTGAGAAAACAAAGTTAGAAGGCACTGTTTTGTTTGCACGGGGTGGGAATCTGGCAAAATGTATCCAAGATCCGGTCTTTTTTGAAACCACAAACTTTTAAAACCTTTGATTCTTGCCACTTCTCCAGTTAAAGAAGAACCCAAAAGCTTCAGCTAAGTTTAGTTTTGTTTTTTTACCAAGTAGGACACAGGAAGCCAGGAAACATTTGTGCTGTAAGCTATGAATTTACAGTGTATCTGCTCTTTCTGTCTCGATTATGGAATTATTTAAGATTGCTCGTGCTTTTACTTCCATGGATTTTTTTTTAAGAGGGAGAGGGAGCTGCAGTTTCTTTCTAACCGTTTGCACAGTGCCCTGAGTATTACTGTTTGTCATCTTTCTTATTCGGGTCGGGGCTTCGTCGGGGCTTCGGCTGAGCTGGACCCTTCAAGCAAATGAGTTGGGGGGGGTGGCAGGAGGCACAGCTGGCTTTGACAACTACCAACTCTGCCTTTCTTGGCAAGGATTCTGAGCATGGAGCTGTGATAAACATATTTCATCTTTTGTATTACAAGGTTTCTCGGAAGTCCCTTCTCCAACACTCTCCAACTGAGGGGGCATCCTCAAATCAACCTGAATTCTACAAGGTCCGCCTCTAGCTGGGGTGTTTATTTTCTAGTAGGGGTCCCCACTACCGCACTTTAGGGAAGAGCAGTTCTACCGGTCTGCACAGTTTCTACGCAGCACTGTTTTTCACTGGGAGATAGGTTGTTAAAAGCGCCTACAGAACTGCTGGGGGCGGGTAGGGAGGAGGCTCTCCCACTCTCAGACAGCAGTTCCTAGAAAGACCCTGGGTAGGTCAGACTGAGGCCACTTTACTAAGCAGCAAGCGGGGTGGGGGCAGAAAATATGTCTCTTCCCTTCGCTGGTCTCACTTTTCCCCTCCCGTGCTAACTTCGTGAGAAGAGGGGAACTCAGAGGAAGAGAGGTGGGGGAAAACTCTAATAAAGTCTAGTAGAAGTTTGCAAAATGCTGATCGCAGGCAGACAGCTTCTCGCAGAGGACCAGGAAGAAACCAACTCGGGAGAGGGAAGCGTCCATTTCCCGCCTGCCAATGAAAAACACACAAAGTTGCAAATTTGAGGAAGGGGTAGGACCAGCCTTTTATGGGGCAACCAGCTGCAGCTGCCGGCTACTGAGAGATGCTGGGGCAGCCCACCGGCTCTGGGCGTCGGCAGCACGGCCACCGGAGGCCAGGGGTGCATCCCGTGCCTCCTTGGCGGGCAGTGTCGCCGCGCGGCTCCCACCCTGCCCAGCCCGCAGCCACGACCTCCAGTCCTGCCCACACCTATCATTTGGAGCCATCTTCGCTCAGTCTTCCAAACATTCCGAGGGTTTTTGATTCCACTCGCCGCTCCTTCTTATTGAGTTCTCCGCGGTCTCCCTGCAACTTGTCATAGCCTGTAATAAAATGCCCTTTCTGTCGGGAGTTAAAGTACAGAGGGCAGCGGTTCTATTTGCAACTGACAGCCGAGGAAAGGAGCTGCAGCAGCCTCGCTTTTGTCTGTCTGGGGCTTTAACTCCTGCAGGGCCGGCTACAGAGAACTAGCTGCTCGACAGGCAGCCCCGAGCACCCGAGAGGGCCTCAGGTAGCGGACTAGCATCCCTAGACAGCCCCGGAGCAGAGATCTCAATCCTGACCTATGCCCCGCCCTGAATAAGGAGCTCGGTTGTGACAAAGTTCTGGACCTACAAAACTGCCTACTATACTCTGAGATATATATACTTCTATATCTGAGAAGCAGTCCTCAGATAAAGGACTCCTATTTTACTCTTTGGGCTGAGTGGGCTTGAGGAAGAAAAACAGTGTGGGGTAAGGACGGAAGGAAAGAAAAATGTTAAGTGATTCCTATGTCAGTATCCAGAGAGCTTTCACCTGGTTTGGTTACCAAACGGCTTCATCTATTTATTCAGGGAGCCAAACTGTCCAAAAATTATTTCCATATCCCTGGGAACAAAGAAAGGAAGATTTATGCATGAGTTTTGTGGCCCACCAGGTACCTGAAAAGATATGGTGTGGACAAGCGCTCTAAATCTCATCTGCTTGGGAAGTGCCCAGCCTTTAGCCTGCATCCTCCCCCCTCCCCAGTTGGCAGTGTGTTGCACAAGGTACTTGGGGCAGTCCCAGGCTGTCTTCTGTATTCACAGACCTGACCACAACTAATCTGATGCATTTAGGAAACCAAGCCACTTCTTACCTGGCCAACCCCTTCAGAAGTCACTCTAGGTTATTCTAAGGGAGGGTGTTGGTGGGTGCCTGAGTCCCCAGACATTGTGCGTGTGTCTTCAACACCTGAAGAGTTTAGGAAGTCGATGGGAGTGATACCACCTGGTGGGGGAGGAGAATTGGGAGCTCTGGTCAGTGAGGACAGTTCAGACTGGGAAAGGGGAGGCAAACAAGAGTTTCTCAAACTACTTTACCATTTTACCTTTTGGGCAAAGGATGTGCTGGCCATAAGGGGAGCATGTAGCAGGTGTTGCCCTGTCGTGGGTTTCTTCTCAACTTCTAGGTCCTCACTCCAATCCTAGAACTCCTTTTCTGAGTCCCAAAGGAAGGGAGAGTGTGAGACTGTCTCCATCCAGGAAAATAGCCCTTCTTCCCTCTGGCTTGCTGGCTGGTCCTCATACCTTCTCATGTACAGTGTCTAAAAGTACATCCCTTACACACAGTGTACGTCTTGCATACGATGTACATACAATGTGCATAAGTACATCTCTTTTGGCTGTCCCCATGGAGATAAACATGTCTGTCTGGCCCCCCTGTACCTCTCTATCTTCATACCCACCGCACACTACCTTCTTCTAACTCTGTGAAGATACTAAGAACTTGAAATCAATAGTGTCAAAACCCAGGAAAGCTGAGAAATTGACCAGCTGACCTCCGCAGATGATTTTCTTCTAGAGGATGGGAAAGCCTGTGTCCTAAACTGATAACACCAAGAAACCAAAAGGATTCTGTTAAGAGTAGGAGTTATACAATATTCCTCAACAGAGAGTCCATTGTGCTTAGCTTGAAAGAGAGAGGGAGAGGGAGAGGGAGAGGGAGAGGGAGAGGAGGGAGAGGGAGAGAGAGAGAGAGAGAGAGAGAGAGAGAGAGAGAGAGAGAGAGAGAGAGAGAGAGAGAGAGAGATTTGAGCATTCCACATCAGAAGTCGCCTGTTAGAGGCAATGCAGAGCTGCAATAGGGGAAAGTATGCTGTCTCAGAAAACTTAAGCAGAAGTTTTTTAATCCCCTAAAGAAGGGGGAAACAGCAGCATGGGTAAACACTGTACAGCATGCTGCCACCTTGTCAGCTACAGTCCTCAGTTCTGTGTTTATCTCTCAAGTTTGATCTCTGGATACTCTTGATGCAAACCCAAAGTGGTAGTTTGACATTCTTCCGCCAGCACCACCAGCTTTGTGTAGGTGACCGAAACCGTCCTTTCCTATCCTTAGGAAAAGTTAGAATTCTCTCCCCCACCCCAGGAGGCCAACTTTTACAGGAACCATTGTTCATTTAAAGCACCGGTTGGGATACTCAGGTCATAGCTGAAGATTTGGACAATAATACCCTTATTCTCCCAGTTAGCTGGTGGCTTCTATTCCAAATGAAGCTATTTGGAGACACGTAAAAGCCAGGGAATTTCCTGATGCACAATAGAAAATGACGTTGTCTGCCTTCTGCCTATTTCCAAAGTGAATGATGCCCCAGTTACCACCTGGCCTGACTTGATTTATCTTGGTTAATAGGATTAACGTGTCAGCCTTTCTCCAGAACTTCCAAGTGCATACCCGGAGTGTCACTGGCTGGCTGGTGTCTTCTCTCCTCTCTGATGGGCATAATGACACACCTACAAGCCGAGGGCCTTTGTCGACTGGGAGCAAGCAGATTATCCGTCTCCAGTGCAATAAGGCGTGCGGTAGCCTCCTTTGCCAAGACTCAGAGCCAGAAGCCAGTCACTATAAAATAATTGTGTCACTACCTCACCAGCACACTGGCCCTGCTTCATTTCTCTTTGGGCTGTAATTGAACGGTTGAAGAGAAGGAACGTAGACAAATTCCAGCTGTATTGAGATCTGTTTCTTCCTCCGCTACCTCGGCCCATCATTAGATACTTTCCCTCCCTGTGCAGGAGGTCAGAGTGTATAAATATAAATTGCATTTTGCATTACTTCGAGATGAGTGAAGCTGTCAAAGCAATAATATGAGCTTTCAGTCCTACATTCTACCACTTCTTTTCCATTTTTTGGCCAGGAGGTCATGTGCAAATTGAACGTGACAACCCAGAAGACATGTCCAACAGACTCGTATTGTTACCCGGCTCAGCTGCCTGGCTCATGACAACATTAAACCCACATTAGTCCCCAGCCTCTGCCAGGCAGGGGCTCCCAAAGGCAGGGCCCAGGCTGCTCTGAAAGTTCACTTCGGTGGTGACATGTCATCTGCGAGTCATTGGCAGCAGTGACTGAAATATTTGCCACGTAAGATTCGGGAGGATGTCCCATTACAAAGACCAGGACGGTGCTCTGTAAGGCAGAAAGCAGAGCACAAGGTGCACAGCCAAAGGCGTCTCCAGCACTCAAATGTTAGAACACATACACGCACGTATACACATATGTGCACACACACATACATGCTGTAGAGATACCCTTGATCCTGTCTGATAATATGCATACTTTTCAGAATCCAACTGAAATGTGGTTGGACATAATTTTTGTTGCTATCTCCACTAGGAGAACATCATATTGAAAGCCACCTGAAAACGTCCATTGACTTTAGCGTCTCATTAGCAACTCTGGCGACTTTTGATAATGAGATTCAATTCCCTAACAAAGATGAAGTCTCAGCCGCTTACAACACATGCCTAAAACAGTGGCTCACCCCAAACTGCACTGTACTGAAGGGATATGAAACTATCAATTTCAAGGACATTGAAAGACTTGGAGGATCTGATCAGCAAGTATCTGTCTGCGTGACCCATTCATGTCTTGCCCATATTGCAGCGAAGGGAGAACTGTTGTTCGCAGACAGGGTGTTTGATGGTTTCTAGGAAATGAGTGGCTGTTTCCATTCGTGTTCCAAATGGACAGGTGTCGACATCGGAATTGGCAACCTGGTTGGCAGACTCAGAGAGCAGCCAACGGACAAATTGTTTATGCAGAATAAACTTCCATCCCTCCCGTGATGACAGTGCATATGTGAGCACTGGCGGTAGGTGGGGTGGAGATATGGAGATGCTGGGGTCGAAAGATTGATACATGGTCCACTGTAGCCCTTTGATTCTAAGAGGCGCCATATGCAATGGCACTTCTGGAGCTCGCCGGGCTCTAAAGGCACGGATGAGAGTCACTTCACCTTCCATGGGAAGCACATATCAATCTCAACAAGTAAAATTAATCGAGCCGCCCGTTTGTGCAGACTCTGTTAAATGAGCCGCAGTCCCACACATCTTTTCTTTCGCAAAGGAAGTGTCCTTGTTTTTAATCCCCTTGAGTGAACTGGATGTGTTTAAATATTGAGTGTGAGAACATGGCAACTGAGGCCCACTCCTGGGAATATGGAATTCAAGTGAGAAGTTCTCCTTTGTTATTGGTGGATATATATATATATATATATATATATATATATATATATATATATATATAATCAAATACTACTTAAGGGTGACTTCTGGATTTGTGGAAGCTTCCATGTCTTCCATCATTTGTACTCTCATAACTCTTAGGATCCAGATGTCTGTGCTGAATTTTGCTTCTGGAATTAGCACACTATACAGTATGATGGTTGTGCATAAGGAAAACAATTCTATGGTAACTCAGGATCCAAAGTCTTGTCATAATTCATTTTTATTTTTTGTTTGATTTTGCTACGCTGTTTAGGAGAGAATCTCATGGAACCCTGGCTAGTTTCAAACTCTCTGTACAGCTGAATCTGGCCTTGAACTCTTGGTCTTCCTACCTCCACCAGCTGAGGACTAAGATTCAAGGTATGCACCACCACTCCCAGTTAACCTGGTAGCCTTTTGAAATTATTTACTTGTTTTATTGTATGAGTATAATGTGTGTGCACTGCATGTGTGCAGGAGCCCATAGAGACCAGAAGAGGGCATCAGATCCCCTGGAGCTGGAGTACGGACAGTTGTGAGCTGTCATATGGGTAGTGGAAACCAAACTCAGGTCCTCTGCAAGAGCTAACTGCTGAGCAATCTCTCCAGTCGCCTCATATACTTTTATTATCACACTTCTCCTATCACATAAATTAAGGCTGTTTTAACTTGAAAGGTGTTGATAACAATACTAGAAACACCTTTGATTGACTAAAGAACCAAGGTAGCCATGTGTTGACACTGAAAATATAGACGCATAACTGTGGACACTTTTTTTCTGGGTGCCTACAGTCTTTTTATTACATGTATTTGTGTATGTGTGTGCGTGCACATGTTCACAGTCACAATAAACATGGGCAGGCCTGAGAGCAACTTGGGGAAGTTGGTTCTCTCCTTATACCATGTAGGTTTCCAGGGATCAAACAGCTTTTCAGACTTGGTCACCAGTCTCTTAATCCACTGAACCACCTTGCCAGCACCTAACTATAGTTAAGCATGTCGAGCTTTTAATTACACCTTGAATCCCAGCACTTGGGAGGAATAGGCAAGTGGGTCTCTGTGAGTTCGAAGTCAGCCTGGTCTAAATACTGAGCTCCAGGCCAGCCAGAGTTACACAGTGAGACCTTGTACCAAAAAGCAAAGGTATAGATGTTTGAAATTTAAAGCCATTAATTTTCCAGTCACAAGTAGATTATAGGTCCACTCCTATATTAAAAGGCTTTGATAAAGCTAACGTGTATTCTTCATAAAAACTTCCCATTAGCCTTGAGTGGAAAATTTCACTCTCTAGCCTAAGAGTGCTGGTAGTTTTTAATTGATAAATTATTCAAAGATTCTTAAAGTCGTGTTTTCCAAAATCAGAGCAATTTCTCAGAGGCAAGTATAGTTATTGCTGCTACTCATGACAGTCACAACAAAACAATGAAGCTAGGACCTCCTTAAATATCATTATCTTCCCTGTGAAATGGAATTCCTGATTCCCAAAGACAGATAACGTGTATAAAGTATCCAGCACGGTGAGGACACTGGGACTTGCTGGCCTAGCCCCAGATTCGGTGAGAGATCTATGTCAAAAGAATAAGGAAGAGAGCAATAGAGAGAACACCCAAGACCTTCCTTTAGCCACCACGGGAAAATACCACACCCATGCACTGGGCACACATACACACACAAACTTCACATGCTATGCTGATGCAAAGATATGTCTAAAATCTGAAGAAGAATGCAGAGCATTGAAATATATAATTTACTCTCTGATACTGGTGATTCATTTGTAGAAATGGGACCAAAACTTTCTAGGTGCACTTCTAAAGACAAATAGTGGCATCATCTACAAATCGGATGCTGAAAGGATGCCGAAGCCAGCAGCCTCCAGCACCTAAAGATGTTTACATCATCCAGAAAGATCTCAGCACTGCTGGTTCTTTGAGAACTTCATGTGGAACCAATAATTCAGTGGGGAAATGTCTGGGAAGTACCTTGTACCCTACACAAAATTTCACAGTGATAATAATACTCTTATAACAAACTTCCTCTTATAACAAAGTTCACAGTTGTATTCTCCTATGGGCCTTTCAAATGCTCTTGTGCTGAAGATTTGGTGGCAGCTGATTATGAAGTAGAAAGGTGCTGGAACCCAGGAGGAACTTAGATGGTGCTGACTCTACAGTTTTGTGTTAAAAACCAAATATCCATTAATTGCTTAGGTGAAAACCAAATTGTTCCAGTAACTAACAATTGAATCAAATGAATGTGTATGTGTGTATATATATATATGTGTGTGTGTGATTACTGCCCAGTAATATTTAAAACATTTGCTATAGAAGTTCAACAAGAAAGTCAAATGGAATTGACTTTGCTCCATTCTCCCTGAGCGTGTCATGTTCTGCGAGAGCAAATTGGATTCGGGGAACATTAAAATCTGCGCAAAGAGAAACAACTCCTCTTTCCACTCACGACCCAAACAGCCAAGTGTCTGGCATTGGCCTGTCAGCTGCTTTGCTGACCATAGGGAGCAGCCCGCATGACAGGAACACAGATGGACACCCTGAATGATTAATGTGTCGACCAGACCTGGTAGAGGGGAATGCAGAGAATGGTGGCAGATATGAACTAGTTTCTTTGTGTAGTGCTCCATCCAAGGCTGACATGGAGAAGATCAGGAAAAAAAGAATCCAGTTCTGTCCTTTGCTAGAAAGTCTGATTGCAACCTACCTTTCTTTCTCAAGATCCGGCTTTCCACCGGAAGCTGTACCAGCTTCCTGCCTGATCCCTCCTGGTTGTTTTCACCCACCCTCCCTCCTCTTTTCCTTTCTTCCTTTGTTCCTTCCCTTCTCCCTTGCTTTGTGAGCTGATGCGTCCTTCATTTCTGTGCCTTTTCTCAAGCATGGGCTCAACTCAGTGACCTCTGGATGCAAACTAGACAAGCAGAGCTTGCCCTTCAGAGTGAGGGACAAAGGGAAATATGTTGCTCTGAAGGGAAGGGGGGAGACAGCATGAGGGGGAAACCTGATATTTGAACACACCCTCCACTTCCTAACCAAGTGGGCCACTCCTAGGCAAGGTGTTCCTAATGTAACAGGAACACGGGACACCAAGAGTTCACCATTAAAAATGGGTCCCACATGAGACCATAGCCCTGGGGTCATCCCTCAAGTTGGGGGGTTCTCCTTTTGTAGTGGTTTCCTTTGTTTTGTTTGGGTTCTGGATATTGAACTCAGGACCTTACACATGCTAAGAGTATATTCTATCACTGAACCACGCCCCCAAGCCACATGGCTTCAATATTTTTAGTGTACTATGAATATGTAAGAGAGATACTTACTTTTCAAAATTAATGTGTTTTGAATAACAGTAGAAACATGGAAAAGGTAAAAAGGAGAGGAAAATATTCTGCTGGTCCTACCTCTTCACCCCTCCCCACCCCATACTTACCAATGTTTCATTTCAAAAAATTAACTGAA
Organism: Microtus agrestis; assembly: GCA_902806775.1. Taxonomy (NCBI): domain Eukaryota; kingdom Metazoa; phylum Chordata; class Mammalia; order Rodentia; family Cricetidae; genus Microtus; species Microtus agrestis. The sequence continues at coordinate 524,418 of CADCXT010004355.1, read as the reverse complement.
ACTGAATGTGTATAGTTAACATGTTAGAAATCTTAGGCCCTTAGGCTTTACCACAGTGTGTGTGTGTGTGTGTGTGTGTGTGTGTGTGTGTGTGTGTGTGTGTGTGTGTGTGTGTGTGTAGAGTTTTAGGTAAACAGAAAGTGTGAATGGGATATATATGTTTTGCTTTAGTATAACACATTTTTATAATGGCAACATCATATATGTGTGTTACAAAATTTAAATATTATTTCAAAGTTGTTATAGCAAAATATACATTATAATTCAGTGTAATTATAAATCATTTTTATGTAAGTTCATTTGTAAACAATATTGCTGTATGCACAACTGATGTAGGAAGTCCTTCTGTATATGTGTTGTTTTTATTGGCTAATGAATAAAGAAACTGTCTTGGGCCTGTGAAAGATAGAACAGAGCTAGGCGGGGAAATCTAAACTGAATGCTGGGAGAAAGAAGGCAGAGTCAGGGGAATGCCATGGAGCTGCCAGAAGAGAAAGATGCAAGCCACTAGTCAGAACCTTGCCAGTAGGCCACAGGCCTAGTGGTAAAACATAAAATAATAGAAATTAGTTAATTTAATATGTAAGAGCTTGTTAGGAATATGCTATAGTGATTGGCGAAGCAGTGATTTAATTAATATAGTTTCTGAGCAATTATTTCAGGGCTGAGCAGCCGGGAATGAACAATGTACAGGTATTTGAATTCCAAGTCCTAAAGTGTTAGAAAGTGCATTTCAAATATTTACTGTGTGGCATTATATGTTGTTGCTGAAAAAAAAAAACATTTTGAAGAAGGTTTTTTGTTTTGTTTTGTTTTATAGCCCTGACTGTACTGGAACTCACTTTGTAGATCAGACTGGCTTCAAACTCACAGAGATCTACCTGCCTCTGCCTCCCAAGTGCTGGGATTAAAGTGTGCAGTACTACCCCCAGTGAGAAATTTCTTTCCTTATATTTGGGTTGACTATTGGCTTGGTATGATCTGTAGGTTTTCACAAGGCTACAATGACATGTCTGTGCCCTTACTACTACTTGCAGAGTTGTTCAATTCTTCTCAATGTCCTGTGTTCTCTGCATGCCTACCTGTCATCCCCTTCCCCAACCCAGGGAAATAGCTGATGGTTTTCTGCCCCTGTAGTCATTGTCTTTTTGTGCCTTATTGTTGCAGCCTTCTCTAACCTGCTTCTTTCACTTGGCACCATGCCTTTAAATTTACGCTCTCTCTACTCGTGGCTTGATGATTCTTTTCTTTTGATTGATGCACATCCCTTTGATTGACACAGCTTGTTCACTCACCTGCTTAAACACATTTTAGCTGCATCCATCTTTTGGCAATGAAGAAGAGCATTATGGTATAGTACTCATCACTGTGGCAAAGTATGTGACAGAAAATACTTGGAGGCAAGGTGTATTCTGGTTCAGGGTTTTGGAACACTCAGTCCATTGTGATGAGGAAAGGATGGGTCAGGCCAAGTTTGTGATCTTGCGCTGGAGGCTCGTCCCACCACAGTGGGCCAGGAAGCACAGGTTTCAGAACTGAGGGTGGGTAAAACTTTTCAAGACCACCCTTTAGGGGCTGGAGAGATGGCTCAGAGGTTAAGAGCATTGCCTGCTCTTCCAAAGGTCCTGAGTTCAATTCCCAGCAACCACATGGTGGCTCACAACCATCTGTAATGAGGTCTGGTGCCCCCTTCTGGCCAGCAGGCATACACACAGACAGAATATTGTATACATAATAAATAAATATTTAAAAAAGACCACCCCTTACTAATCTGCTTCCCCCAGTCAGACCCCACCTCTTAAAGGTTCCATTCCCCCCCCCCACTAACCGGGGGACAAGCATTTCAAACAGGTAGAAGCCTGTGGGAGACATTTCGGATGTAAACCATGACAGCTGCTGTAAATGGTTTGAACACAAAGCTTTTTGTCTTTTGTTTGTTTGTTTGTTTTAAGATTTATTTGTTTATTTTCTTGCAGTGTTCTATCGGCATGTATGTCTGAAGGCCTGAAAGGGTCACCAGATCTCATTACAGATGGTTGTGAACTACATGTGGTTGCCTGGAATTGAACTCAGGACCTTTGGAAGAGCAGCCAGTACTCTTAACCTCTGAGCCATCTTTCCAGCTTATGCACCACAGGCATTTCCAAAAGGTGGAGAACCAGATCTTAACAACAACACCCGCCACACTCATGAACACACTGAGGCAAGAGCTGCCTGCAGGTGGAGGAACACAGGATCACTTAAGAGAGTGACTTGATTGGCCACAGGGCTTCTCTTTTAGCTTTGAGACCTACTTACTCTGTGATCTCTGGAGAGTTATAACCCTTTCCATGTTAGGTTTTCTCAACTCTAATTAGACAATAGCAATAGCGTCCGAATACTAGGATCCCAAACATTACCTAAGAAGTCCCATACATATCTTAGCGAAAACACTAGGGATAGGTAAGTTCTCAATAAACATTAGTCATTTTAATGTCCTGTTACCTAATAACCTTCAATAGCCATCACATCCCTTAGGGATAAATTTGCTCAGCAGTGCACTCAGAAACACCAAACATAGAACAATTCAATGTGCTGATGAAGTCTGATGAGGAAAATCCAAGTGCAAGGCAGGTTAAAAAGAAAAACAAGAAAGAAAAAGAAAGGAGGGCTGGAGAGATGGCTCAGTGGTTAAGAGCATTGCCTGCTCTTCCAAAGGTCCTGAGTTCAATTCCCGGCAACCACATGGTGGCTCACAACCATCTGTAATGAGGTCTGGTGCCCTCTTCTGGCCTGCAGACATACACACAGACAGAATATTGTATACATAATAAATAAATAAATATAAAAAAAGAAAAAGAAAGGAAAGCGGACCTGGGAAGTCAAGTGAAACTGCTTCCTCCTTCGAGGTTTTGGTCCATGAAATAAACTTCCTTCTTGTACTCTCAGCCCTGGTTCTTACTTGTTTCTTGGCTCGGAATCCTTTGGGGCAAAGCCTGAATTACGAAATACCCTCTCCCTGGTGGCCTGCCAAAGCCTGCTCTGCGAGCACCCAGGCTGACTGGCATTCCCACATGTGAGCAGACTCCTCACCCTCAGGGCCTGAGTAACTCTGGTGCCTTTTCTCTCCTCAGACACCTCCGCAGGAAGGTGGGAGGGGAGCCATATTAAGCAATCCACTTGGTAATTGCTTTTAAAGTATTCTTTGGGCAGTTCTTATATGATGATAGAACAAAAGATGCCAACACTGGAAAATAAATACACAGGGACTATGGCTTCTTGGGATTTGGTTTGTATTGGAAATTAACAAACGAAAGGCATTCTCCCCTGTGCATTCCTAATTAATAATCCATGGCTCTCTCCGCGGTGCTAATGTGCCAATGGGAGCAGAGCTGTTCCAGGGTGTACCAGCTGATTCGCCGTCATGATATCGAATAACTAGTCTTCTTGCTCTAGCGGCATGAGCGGAGTCTAAATGTCCTGAGGTCAGAACATATGGAATTGTTTTGAACTAAGAGTAAACAATGAAACCCAATAGCTTAGGTGGGGCAAAGGCTGCAAAGCAAGAACTCACTATCAGAATCCGCTCCACAGTACCAAAACACAAGACGATGGTCATATTTAGATCAAAATATTATTGAGCAGCTATAAGACTAAAATATGCCAGAAGAGCTCAGAATCGTGAGTCAGAATTCTAGACAAACTGAATGTGAAAGCTAAACCACTGGAGATGTGACTCTTCGGAAAAGATGCCGACAGCTAGGTTTCAAAACTGTCTCACGGGTGTCCTCTGTGGAAGAGAAGAGAGGGCAGGGAACTAAAATGAACTGGTTCTTCCTTGTTCATCTCCCTTGCCCCATTGCTATATCCACGAGAGTTCCTGGTATATAAAGTGTTCTGAGGCTGGGCATGGTAGCCTATGCCTATCATCCCAACTCTTAGGAAACTGAGAGAGGAGATTGCATGCAAGTTTGAGGAGAACCTGAGCATTGTGGTGAGTTCAAACTCAAGCCTCCAAGCTTGACACATGCCTTTACCCAATGAGCCATCTTAAAACATAGAAAAAAATGTTCAGTTTTTCCAAAGCCTTGTGCTCCCTAAAATATATAGTGTCTTAGTTTAATAAAAATAATATCAGTATCAATAGAGCTGGCGTTGATGATGTACAGAGGACCCAGATCTGAGGACCTAAGATCAGGAGAACTGGATAATCCCGTCAGCAGATAAACCTATGAGAGTGTGAATGTGAGTAGTTGAATTGATGCTGTAAGATTTAGAATGCTTAGGGAGGAGGGTGTGGCCCACACTGCGTTCTTTATGGACAGTGAGTCAGATCTCTGCCAGGCACATGGTGCCTGACTCCTCAGAGGCATTTTCCAATAGCAGTTTCCTCCTGGAGACCCAGTTGTTGTAGCTCTTAGCTCTGCAGTGTGTGTGTGTGTCCGTATGTGTTTGTGTCTGTGCGCACTCACAGGAGGAGGAAGAGTAGAGCTATTGCCTCCAATATAATAGGAGCTTGAAACTAACATTCTCAGTCAATATGAAGCCAGGCAGAGGAAATATGAGCCCAACCTTTAAATCCCTCTTACTGTCAAAAGAATGACCCTGTAGGGTGTGGGATCTCAAATTGCCTAATATTTTATTTGTATGTGTTGCATGACCCCACCAGCACCCCCACCCCCACCAGAAAGTGGGAAAGAAAGAAACAAAAAGGGAAGAAACAAGTTTCTTCTGAGAGCTGACGTTAAAAATGTCAAGTGTCTGAGTCAGGCCCACTGTCACAAGCACATGACTGTAGCCTTGGGTGTGGAGCACAGAGGGAGTGCCAGTTCAAGACCAGGCTGTGCTACAGCTGAGACCAAGAACTAGAGATCTAATCTCTGTGGTTCCGCTCTTGCTTTGCATGCACAAGGCACTGGGCTCGACTCCCAGTACTAAAACCAAGAATGTTGCATATCTGGAATGTGCTTTCTGTAGTGTCTCAAAGTTATGAATGTTGATGCTCGAGAGAAGGTGCCTTGGTGAGCAATTCCTGCATGCCGCTGGGGTAGGCTCTGCCCGTCCCGAGGCTCAGTGGCCTCTGCTGCACACAGCCCCAGCTTTCAGTGGCTGCCTTTCCACATCTTTAAGTCCTTGTTGAGGAAGGAGGAGACAGATAGAGATATTTCAAATCATTCTGAGTCAATTAATTATCGAAACAGGGTCATATATAGCCCACGATTACCTCAAACTCATTTAGTAACAAAGGATGACTTTCAGCTCCTCAACTTCAGCCTCTACCTCCCAAGTGCTGACATTAGAGGTATGTAATCCCATGCCTGGATTTTTCCTCTTCCTTCTTTTCTTCCTTCTTTCCTTTCTTCCTTCCTTTCGTTTTTTCTTTGGAGAAAGGGTTTCTCTGTGTGACAGTTCTGGCTGTCCTAGAACTCACTTTGTAGACCAGGTTGGCCTGAACTCATGAGATCCACCTGCGTCTGATTCCCAAGGGATTAAAGGTGTGCACCATTACTGCCCATTCCATGCCTATCTTTTGTAGCCTCGGTGACAGAACTCAGGGTTCTGTAGAGACTACAGAAGAACTCTAGCAATTGAACCCATGCCCCAGCTTAGTTCCTGAATTTTAAACATGCTTTTTGAGGTTCTATTCTAAAGCTACTTCAAAGAGATTTTTTAAAAAATAATTTCCACTCTCACTAATCACTATCTATTAGGAACAAGTACACTTTCTTTGTCTCCGCCTCCTCATTTCCTGTGCTGGGGATCAAACCTCACACATGTGGGGTAAATACTCTGCCATAATCAAGCATCTCAGCTCTTCACTGCTTTCTGAGTGCTGGCATTTTCTTCTCTTTTCTGGAAGCATAAACTGGTTCTCCTTGTAGGGAAACTCTCCACCTTCAACCATGCCGTCCAGACCTCCTGGTCTTCCTTCAGCTCCTCTGCAAGGATTCCTTTTGCTGTTTTTCTTCTCCTGGTGGCCCTGGCTCATTTCCACACACTCCCTACATTATTTCTTAGGGGAACCCTTCTCTGTTCCTTCCCTTTTTCTATGTCAACACCGTACAATTACTTGCTGTTTGCCTGGTCCTATACTTCAAGCCTCTTTGCCTTGTCTGTGTGTCCCGGTGCCTAACCCAAGGCGTATACATAGGATCTGCTGCATCATAGTTCATGGAAGAAGAAGAGGAAGCAGATGAGATGGAAGAAAAAAAGAAAAGGAAAGGGACATAACGGAGGAAAAGAGGAAGAGCCACTACGGAGTTCTTCCCTAGCTGTCTGTCCCCTAAACACAGCATCTTCCTTCTCTTCCGTGCCCATCTTCTTCACAGAAACTCCAAAATTAGCAAAGCTAAAAATCAACCCTGCCTTAGCCGACACCCAGGTTCAGCCACATTTCTGTTCTTGTTGATGGTGTGAATCGTGTGTGTGTGTGTGTGTGTCTGTCTGTCTGTCTGTCTGTGTGTGGATTGTGTTTTCCACCTGACTCCATGGTCCCAGGGACTTGCAAGTCCAATTGTCTCAATGAGAAAAGAAAAAGGAATCAGGATTCTATCACACACATCCCAAATAAGTGGCGACCTAGACGTGGTCGAAACATAATTTTTATTTAAGGCTTAAAATATTACAAAAAATATATTTTCTGTAGTAAACAACGAGTTCATCTTGATACACTGTAACACCAATGAAAGAAAGACAGTAGAAAGTATACCATTGGAGGGTGAAGAGAGAAAAAGCTTATTTGGGGAAAGACTGCAGAAAAATGTGGTCTTCGGATGACGACAAGTTTTATTTGTTCGTTGCTTCATTAGTAGCAACGCCCGAGGCATCTATTTCGTAAGACAGAAAAAACATTCTATTTAATTAAAAAGAAGGTTTATTACTCTCCTCACGGAATGCAGAAATTAAAACTAAGAAAATCCCAAGATCCCTGGGCGTATTTCCCACACGCATTTCCTGGAAGATATAGCAAACCCAGCTCACCCTTAGAGCCCTTGACAGGGCCCAATCCTTGGCTTATGTACTCACAACACCACCACGCACATCCAAACTCATAAGCATGCAGTGCTACAGTGAGCCGCATCGCACTGCACACGAGGATGAAGTAGATTTAGTTTCTGTTTGGTTTTGTTTTGTTTTTGAGATAGGGTTTCTCTGTGTAATTAATCCTGATCGTCCTGGAACGTATTCTGTAGACCAGAGTGGCCTCGAATCCAGGGATCTCCCTGCCTCCACCTCCAGAGTGCCAGGATTGAAGGTGCGTGCCATCGCATCTGGCTGAGGATGAAGTGAATTGTTTAAAAATACTTTTAAAGAAATTTTCCTTTGCATTCAATGAATTTCCTCATTTCGTAAAGAGACGTTTTCCTTCGTTTTCAATGAAAAGAATAAAAATAAGAAAGAGCATTAGCACACCAGTGTTCTGAGGGAGAAACAGTGCTTGTTCATTCGGATGGCTGTCTTGATTCTTCAGATCCTTCCCTTAGAGAACGCTGTTTGGGATGGCCCACGGAGATAGCCGCGCAGGTAAAAGTGCCTGCTATGCAAACAAAATGGCCTGAATTCAATCACCAGAACCCAGATAAATGCAGAAGGCCAGAAGTGACTGTGTCAAGTTGTCCCCCCGACCAAAACATACAGATCATGCACACACAGACATGATAATAACAATAAGTAAAACTGTAAAATTAAAAGGGAAAAAAAAACAATGAAGTGCAGGGATGGCTTGTTTCAGAACAGGACAAGGACATGAATGGTACAAAGATAAGACCACGACAGGACTTTTCAAAAGTTAGAATGACTAAGTCCAGATGAGACCATAGCAGAGATTTACTTAGGTATTTAAGATTTGTACTAGGCAATAAAACTGGCAGATACTTGTTCTGTTTTCCCATAAGAGACCAGGCCACTCAGAGACACCACTACTAAGGAAATTTAAGGCAAGCTAAAGGAAATATCTCTTCACCTGCTGGAATCCACGCTGAGGAATTTTCAGGCACCGGAGCTCTAAAATCAATCACTAAGTCGGATTTTTCAGTCGGGGTAGGATAATGTACGATCCACTCCTGTGGCTAATCGGAGAGGAGAGTCAATCAATTCACTTGCCTCTAGGAGATCACAGTTGATTGTATGTAGGTCAGGAAAGGATGTACCCCATACTTGATCAGGATAATTAAAGACTGTTGATCCATGCTTACAAGTCCTAGAAGCACAGAGGATATGAAGACCAAATGACTAGATCCGAGATTCCAAATATTAATTGACAGGAACAAAAAAAATTAAATGATACCAAAAAAAAATTCTAGGAATTAACAATCTTCTTAAAGTCATTTTTGTAGCATAAACATCCTCTGGTAATTTAGATAAAATGTGATATTTTGCTGTGTTTCATGTTTTGCCATGCGGTGTTGGAGTTCAGGATGGAGCCTGGGGTCTTGTGCATACAAGACAAGCCCTCTCCCGCTGAGCCTCATCCCAAGCCCTGATTTGCATCTCTCAAATCTGATTCTCTGGGCAGCATTCTTGAAGTATTCCTGACAAACATGAAAACAGTTAATATGTATGACATTTTTTCTCCTGAGGGAAAGTAGAGTCTGGCTGAAGCTCCAAGTGCAATGCAGATGTTATTAGTAAGGTGACGTTAATTTTGAGGCTGTCATGTTGAACGTCAGTAAGAATGCCCTTCGATAAAGTTATCAAGGTTTGGATACAGTCTTTTTTGAAAAGCTGTTATCTTCTCTCACCTGTTTCTCTCTCTCTCTCTCTCTCTCTCTCTCTCTCTCTCTCTCTCTCTCTCTCTCTCTCTCTCTCTCTTCCTTTTCTTGAAAACAGGACCAGTCTTGTAGAGCTTCACTGCCTAGGATTACAGACGACGAAAGCAGTGTTGTGTCTCAGGCACACTTCCAAAGAACTTCTGAGAGAACTCATGCCTATGAGGCAGAAGCAAAGCCTGCACTTCCATTCGAGGTAAAACACGGTGTATAGTATACCAAGGAGAGAAAATTTGCTCTAAGAATTACAATGCAATTAAATAAAGTCCTGAATATGTCATGGCAAAATCTAGTCTTTGAATAAAATCCAAAAAGCATGATAGTTCTGAAAAGGCAAAGTTGTCAGCTCTTAAGACTCAGAAAATGTTGCTGACTGTAAGGGACAATGACATGTTCAGTCTTATTATGGATGTTAAAGAGAACGTCAAAGAAAAGTTAGACGGTATCTGAAAGTGCCTCAAAGCAAACTGGACTCGTAATGTTAAAATTTGGAGCTTATGAACATTTTTTCTCTCTGGACTTATGGCATATGCCTGTAATCTCATCACTCAGGGTGAGGCAAGAGGGATTGTCGCAAGTTTGAAGCCAGCCTGTGTTCCATTGCCAAGTACCAGATAAGCCAGGGCTACAAAACAAGACTGTTTCAAAACTCAATTAAATAAATTCTTGTCTTGTAAACCTTATTTAAACAATGTCTCCGTCATCTCCACTAAAAAAATAATTGATACTGATAGATGTGTGTTTGAGATGTGTGTGTGAGATGTGTGTATATGGTGTATATGTGTATGGTGTGTGTGTGTGTATGGTGTGAAGGTGTGTGTATGGTGCATGTATGTATGGTGTGTGTGGCGTGTATGTGTATGAGTGTGTGGTATGTGTGTGTATCATATGAATGTGTGTGTATGGTGTATGTGTGTATGCTGTGTGTATGTGGTGTGTTGTAAGTGTATATGTGTGGTATGTATATGTGCGTGGTATGGCGTCTGTCTGTTGTGCATGGTATAGGGTGCATGTGTGGTGTGTACTGGTGTGTGCTAAATAGCTTGTTCTAGCAGGCATGTCTACAAGCCAGAGACCAGTATTAGATGCCTTTCTTGGCTATTTCTCCACCTTATTCTGTCACTAACTTCGGAGCCCACCATTGCAGTTTGACTGGGTTGCAGGTGAACCCCTGAAATCCACCTCCCAGGCGCTGGGTTTACAAAGTATGCTACCACCCTTAGTTTTGACGTGGGGACTGAAGTTCAACATAAAGCCTTCCTGCTCACACAGCACGTGCTTTCCTCGCTGAGCCATCTCTCTGGCCCTAAGAATGTCAGATCTCTTAACGCTACCAGGAGAGATTTTACATTCGGCATAGCACTGTGTAGAAAGTTCTAGAGGGCGTTCCAGCACCAATAGACTCCTAGCGGCTGAAGACCTTTGGGGCGAGGGCAAGTGGAGCCAGAACATCAGGATGGAGCTCTAGCCCCGCCTCTCATTAATTTGGTTTTCCTGGGGAGTGGAGACGGAGGAGAGAAGAAATCATTTGCCTCATCTAACATCCATCAGTTCATCTCTACCACAAACAGAGCCGGGCCTCCCACATCATAGGATCGGTGGAAGTTTAAATAACTATAAGGCATCTGCCACTGTGTCTTCATCATTGCTGTTTGTATTCAGTCTCCAGAAATCCTGGCTGTTCCAGAGAGAAAAGGACAGGAAAGGGATACCAACTTTTATGGACCAGAGCCTAGGAGCCAGATGTTTTCATTGTATCTTTGCCTCTTGATCCAGCTCCAACCACTTCTTACATCTCCTGTCTGACTGGTTTGCCGCTGAAGACTCCACTCCACGAGCCAGAAAACTGCATTCCCTGCATCTGTTCTAGAATCCTCTTTAGACCTGAGGTAATCGCCTCCTTCCTTTCTCCACTAGCCGTGACCTGGATAGAGTCATCGCTCTGCTTAAACATCAGCATCTTGAAGGGTAACCCCCGCAAACCCGGGCTAGATGTTTTCCCAGCATTCACTAATAGCCACCCTACTTTCATCAACCAGCTCCGGCTTGTCTTTTCTGCATCTGCACTAGACTGGAAGCTGCCCATGGAAGCTGGCCTGGCTCTTGCACTGAGTTCTACTTCTGTACTCTTCAGTGGTCCTGCATGGATGGAAGAAACAGCCAAGGTCACCAGAACAGGTGTTGCCACTTTGGAACATGCTTTGCCTCTCCATCTGCTGTTACTCGGCAAGACTTCCTACTGATGAGAGTCTGGCCCAAGGAAACTGATGTCTTGACCATTACATGCAAAGCCAGCATTTCAAGAGCACCCAGACTGGAGCTGTGCAGGAACAACTAGTCTGAAATTAAAACTGAGAAAATATAAATGGCGGTCTGAATTAGGAACGTTCAAAACAAGGCAAAAACAAGGGAAACAATTTCCATGAAATGTTTAGGATATAAAGAAGGTTTCCAATAAACTCGTATGGGCTTTTAGATGTGCAAATTCCACTCATCGAGTTGCAGCCTTTCTGTTCGTCTTGCAGAATGAGCAAAATGATCTTGATCCTATCATCAGGAAAGTCTGTATGGTATATCCTTGGCTCTGTGATGGGTGCTCAGAATGAGGCAAAACACAATTAGAAGGTGAGGTAGCGAAGTAAGAAGCACCTTGAGGTGATCTGTCCTCCTATGGTACCCGTACTTGAAAGATGTGAGGATCAGAAACCGAAGCACAGCGCAATCCACATCAGGGATCCAGATCTTGATTTCTCTATGTCGGTGCAAGTTGAGTCTGCGTTTCCAGACACGTGATGATAGCAACAGCAATAACTGGCCTATGTAAAGCAAGAGCAGTGTTCAGAGCCCCTGGTGAGGGCTAGCCCAGCATTATTTCATTTAACCGAGCTAGAATTTGATGAGCTACGAAATGCTCTGACAGTCCACAGCAGTAATTTGAGGTTAAAGGATTAAGAAACCCGGCCAAGGTTGCATAGCGAACAATTAACAATGCCTGGCTCCAAACCCTCTCTTGGTCATTTGATTGCAAAGTCTTTTTGTCAGCTTCTAATCAGCCATACTGTCCTCAGCCAAAGTCAGACACACAGATGAGCATCGAGGAAGATTCGAGATCTGAATCTAGAGACCCGCTTTGGTTATTGCTCACACCAGTTTGAGTAAGTCGCCTCCTCTCCGAATCTCTACTCCGTCATCCATCATGTGAGAAAATGATACTACCCAGCCTTCCAAAGTCTCCGAGATAATCAAGCAGATAGCTCACATGCAAGAAGTTAGGAAATAGGAATGTGCTGTACTAATAACAGCTGACAAGATTTGTTTTAGAAGAGCAGCTTCTTGGTGGAACTGTATGAATTCAGTTGTTATTTACAGAGCACTTTCGTATGACAAAGATTAGTTCCAAACCAGCATGACTGGGAGATATAAGTGGTGGACCTTTGCCCACAAAGGCGAATGAATGGGCCTGCTGTGGAAGACACGCCCGGCTGTCCCATAACCATGCAGTCTTGCCACGGGCAGCAACACAAAAATGTGACACATTCTAAAGTTTCCTTCCCAAACCTAGTTGTCATTACAGTCATTGCTGCTTGCAGATGAGGCCAGAAGAAGTGTCAGATATTTTCTGAATATTAAAACAAAAATGTCATCTCACGTATTGTAGCACACACCTGTAATCCTAGCACTCGAGACACAGAGGCTAGAGTATCTACACTCCAGTGTCATCCTCAGCTACTCGACGAATTCAAGACAAAAACAATAAAAATAAGGAAATAAATAAATAAAAAGACAAACAAGAACACAGGGAGAAAAATATTTTCATCTAAAGAATGGGCCAATAGCTGAATGTTGGCTTGTTTAAAAATTCTGCTCACGCCAGGCAGTGGTGGTTCACGCCTTTAATCCCAGCACTTCAGAGGCAGAGGCAGGAGGATCCCTGTGAGTTCAAAGCCAGCCTGGTTTACAGAGTGAGTTCCAGGACAGCCAGGGCTGTTTCATAGAGAAACCCTGTCTTAGAAAACCAAAATAAAATAAAAAAAATAAAATAAAATAAAATAAAATAAAGACGGATCACTTACACTTCTACAAACTTAAGCTTTACAGTCTATAGTCTATATACTTATTTTTTTCTGTTTAAAATTAAAGCACAAAAAGATTTTACCTACTGTTATTACATGTTCAAAGCTCTAGGAAAATGTAGTGTTATAAGGTAACTTGAAGAAATGTCAATTATCAGATTTTTCTATGTGTCTACAGCATCCAAATTCTCACTGCTTCTGATGACGTAAAGGAGAGCTCCTGGCTACAAGAATTTGCTTTCATTCCTGCCTTTGTTTTGTAGCCAAGCACATTCATAGTTAACGACTAGACTACACATCTGTAATCTTTCTATGTCCAGCATCTGCCCCTCCCTCATCTGTAATATCACCTTGGTTTTCCCTTAAACTTTTTCCCCCTTTCCTATTCTCAACCCTTAAGGCTTAAAAGAATTCAACTCTACTGTCCCCAGCTGTTGGCAGGTTTCCTAAAGCTCAACAAGTCAAAATGATTGTTGTTTCTTTCCCCAAGTCTGGGCATGTGTTGCAATCAAGAGCCACAGATGCAAACAATGGACTGTCCGAAGCAGCTACTGAGAAAGATATTAGACGAGGAGGGCAGAATGCTTGGGATACTGGTAGACATCTCCACTACAGCTGAAAAGGACCTATTTGACAGCACATAAGCTCAGCAGAGACAGGTGACTAGGAAAGGGACTTCCTAGAGGCATTGATTGCCCATTCAACCCTTTCCCTAGTCCTGGACCATTGTATTGCATAACTAGCTCTCTCCTCTCCTCTCTCCTCTCCTCTCCTCTCCTCTCCTCCTCTCCTCTCCTCTCCTCTCCTCTCCTCTCCCTCCCCTCCCCTCCCCTCCCTCTCCTCTCCTCTCCTCTCCTCTCCTCTCCCCTCTTCCCTTCCCCTCCCCTCCCCTCTCTCTTTCTCCTTCTCTCTCTCTCTCTCTCTCTCTCTCTCTCTCTCTCTCTCTCTCTCTCTCTCTCTCTCTCTCTCTCTCTCTACCTCCCTCCCTCAAAGAGGTTTTCCAGTTGTGGAAATGCTGCATATATTACAGCATCATCTGCTGGGCCCCCAGTGGCTTCCTGGGAGCCTGAAGTAAAAAAAGCAAATTCTTGAGAGATATTCCCTTTTCCATCTCTACTTGGTTATGTTGGAAATTAGTGGCAGAAGTAGCCAAGGAGCACTCAGGATATGACAGAAACTCTTCTAGTGACTCATTTTGGGTATTGTTGTTAGTTAAACCTCATCAAGAACATGTTTACTATATTTCCAAGAGAATCCAAACACCGGAGAGATTAGTTGTGCCTCAATTAACACCTTCCAGATATTAGCACGGATTATACTCTTATTGACATAAGAACAGAGAGAGGCTGGAAAGATGGGTCAGGTGCCTGCTGCATAAGCATGGGGACCTCTGTTTAGATGGCCACCAATGTGGTTATCGAGCTGCTGGACAGAGATGGGAAGATGCTGAAGATTTGCTGGCCCGCCAATCTAGCCCAAGTAGTGAGTAAGCTGGATGGAGACTGACAAAGAAAGACAATCTGACTTCGGCCTCTGGGTTCTGCACACACTGGCCCAGGCAAACACACTTGAACACACTAAGAAATAAATCAACCAGAAACATTAACATCGTTTTGAGAATGTTAAAAAAAAAAGCCACTAGGTTGACACTCAGAAGCTAAACATGATAACACACTCTGGTAATCCTCGAATGTGCTTGGGAGGCCTGAGGGTGACTACAGCCATATCTATATTTGTAGTACCAGGTCTGCTGGTACTACATTGAGAGACTCCTCCCCAACTCAAATGAACAATAAAAAAGATGCTTTAGAGCCAAAGACCCAGCTTCTACCCCAAGTTCTGCCTCAGGTTTGCTTCACGTCCTGTGGTTTCATTTAGGCCTCAGTTTCCTTATCTGCCCAATGCTGATTACATAATGTGCTGTGGAACACAGTAGCCATCCTTGATGCTCGTCAACATGCAGCTGGCCTACCTTTCTAGAGGTAACGCTGACTCTCTTTCATGGGCCGTTCGAGTTTATGATTGACCAAACAGCAGTTGAGTCAATAGGACACGCTCATGTGGTGTGGCCTAAGAAAGACCCTCCAGTGCTTTCTTTCCCTTGCTAGGACCCCAGGGAACATTGCTAATATGAAACGGCCCACTCACTGAAGGCTGAGCCTCCTTCATCTCAGCCCCCGAGCTGGTTTGTGGGTCAGAATCACCCCGCACACCCAAAATAAACATGTGTTCTGCATGCGAACAGTCTTATGCTGTGATAAGCCATGGCTAGTCTAGGGTTTCATTCCTAAGAATATCTTGGGCATGTCAGCTATAAAAATAACATTCCCTTCGCTTTCCTTGGTCAGCTATATTTACTGAATGCAACATCTGGGTTTTAACCTCCATAGTCTGGGAGGCTTCTAGTGAGAGACTCGTAAATATCCCTTCACAAAAGCATGGCAGATGCTCAATTAGGCTCCCGAGTATTTCATAGCTGAAGAGACTGATTCATTGACAGATAGAAGCAACAATAAATATGTGTCGGCCGACTTAACTTTTTATAATTAAAGACATCCTGCCCCCAGAAAACTCTTTTGTGAATCTACTTTAAAAGCGGCTCTCAAAATCCACGAAAATTATGGAAGGCCATAAATCAAACCTTGCCCTCGTTCATCTTAACTCATACCTTCAGCAAACGTTTAGTAAGTGCATTTGTAATCAGTACCAGGTACCCTATTGGTTCCTTCCTAAGGGTTTACTGGTTAGCCGTTTCTGCCGCAAATTAACCAAAGACACCGCAAGTTCAAACAACGGACATTTTGGTTTCTCATCATTTCGAAGGGTCAAAAAAGGGAAGTCAGTTTTCCTGAATGGTTTCTATTTAAGCTCTCTCGTGAGGCTGTCATCAAGCCGGTGGGTAGAGCTGGCATGATTTGACGACTCAACTAAAACGTAGGACCTGCTTTAAAGTTTACTCTCATGGTCAGTGGGTCCTTGGTTCCTTGGTAACCACAGATGATGCTCAAGTTGCTCTCTATCTAGATCTCTCCTCACCAGGGATGAAAGAGAGAGACACACAGAGACAGAGACAGACAGAGACAGAGACAGACAGACAGAAAAAATCTACAGGCCAGAGTTGGCCTTTTATCACCTAGTCTTCAGAGTAGGGCAACGCCACCCTCAGAAACTAGCGGTCGGCACTTAAGGGGTGGATTATCAGAAAATCAATAGAAACAACTTTAAAACTATGAAGGAAGATTGAATAAAAAGATAAAAGGTTAACATTTTCGTCATTTATGCTCCATATTTTTGCTAATTACAATCAGCGTGTGTTGTTTTGAAACTCGATTTTCTGTCAATAGACACTATACATCATTCTATGTTTGGCATGGGATGAGAAATACTTCGACTTGTGTCAAGGGTAAACCTGACCTCTCTCAATCCTTCTAGAAAAAAACTGGAAAGCATCAGTGCCTCTTGAAGATGCTGACTATCTTTCCCCCAGAGATGCTATTTTCTGTTCATATGGCAGCCTACTGCATGTATGCAGAATGCTAGGAAGTTTGGGTACTTGAGTGGCTCAAAGACAATAGGGAAAAATTAAGATGGCATTTATTTCTTCTGGAGATGCAGTGTGCACAGCACCTATATAAGTCAGAAGGCAATTAATGGAAGTTGGTTCTTTCCTTCTACTACGCGGGTTCCAGGGATTGAACTCGACTTGTCAAGCAAATGCTTTATCCTCTGAGCCATCTCAGCAGCCCACAGAAATGTAATAGCATTGGAGAATCTAGGAACTTCCATAAAAATATACTTCCCAAATGAATTTTAATTCTCCGATGTATTCAACTTTCGGTGGTTTGACTCTATTTTTGATCTGCTGAACTGTCTAGTAGATTCAAATTTTTCACCATTGTCCTTCACCTTCGATAATGAATTCTGAAGCAGAAATTCCATCTGTCACTTTAGAGGATACAGCGTCTCATCTCCAAACTGAAATCAAGTTCAACAAGCAAAGCACCACTTTATCACCAGCAACGTGGAAAGCTGCAAATCAGCTAAACTCCCCTTGCATTCCGAAGAACCTGAGAATTGCACCTACAATGGGTTTACAAAAGGGGTTGGTGGTCTGTGGTTCTCAGAAGCACACAGGGGTCAGAGACACTGACTCTTTTGGTCTTCTCTGTGACTCAGAACCCCCTCCTCTTCATCTGTCCCGCTCACTGCCGCTGCTCCGCTGCCACACCAACACCGCAGTATAACCTCGTTGCGTTATTGAAACCGCAGAAGAAAACCACCCACATGCAGGTTTCTGAAGAGCTGCATGTGTCTAAGGAAGCTGCGGGTTGGAATGTGGCCCTGTAATCCTCTCATAGGGGTGGACAGGAAACAAATCCAGAGAGGGCTCCAAATGCCACCAATGCCCCTTCCAGCTAAATTTTGCATTTCGTTTTCTTCCTTTAAAATCTCTACTGGCTACACATCTGAGAAGGCTTAAGAGCATAATTTATTCCATATAAGGTTCCCAGTAATTTATGCTCGGTAAATTGGCAACATAGGAAGAGTTTTTTTTTTTTTTTCATTGACTACCTCGGAAGATTATTAAAGGCGGCCTTGCGCAAGTAAAGACTGCCCGAACGGCCATACTATTCACATAAGGAAATTGCCTGGCACCTTGGATTTTAAATGGAAACCATTTTTAACTTTAAAATTCATAAGTTGATAATGCCATTTTTTAACAACTGTCACTTCATGCGCAGGCCTTCTCTATGTCGTCTAGCTCAGGGATGGACTTCATCTTACCCAGACAGAGTAAATACAAGAAAATCTTCTCTCTATAGCTCACTCTATTTCTGTATTTTTTTTTTCAATTTCAGATTTATACCAAGATAATAGCTCAGTGCCCTGCGATGCTTGCTTTCTGACAGGTAAATATTAACTATTTGTTCTCAGCTCTGCCTTTCCCAGCAAGAGATGGAATTCGTACCAGCGACTTCACTGTTTTGCCTTTGGTTGAAAACCAGATTGGATCTATATGTACAAGGTCAACCCTACGCTGGCAAAGCAGGAACTCGGCTCCATTATTTAAACAAAAGATCCCAAGCGTTTAGATATTCATAGTTTATACCCAATGCTTAATGCATCTTTTGAATTTCCCTCCCGAGTTTTTTGCATCCAGGAAATATAATCAAAGATCGAAGAGTATTATTTGTAATTATTCAATAACAAGGTCGTGGCACTTCCTTCCCTGATGTTTATTATGTTAGGGCTCCTTGCACTGAGAATACCAGACAGACAAATTTGTTGAAAAAAAAATTGTTTGGATTCTTAGTAGTAGGAATTTGCGTGAGAGCAGATTTCTGTAAGTTGGTAGGGGGAAATAGGCTGTTCTGGCTACTGTGCTTACCAGCTTTGCATGACTATAATAAATACCTGAGATAATCAGCTTATAAAGAGAAAAGGTTAATTGTGTTCACAGTTTTGAAGGTTCTGGTCTATCAATGGAAGGCAGAACCCCAGCGTGGGAGCATATCAGCAGCAGAGCATATGCCAAGGCTGGGAAGGAACATACCTGGGAGGAGGATTGAGGCCAGCATTCCCCTAGTGGGTATGCCACAGTGATGTCAGGCTTCCTACTAAATCTCATCTCTTAAAGATTCTACTATTGTAACAGGACGTGAGGGACTTTGGAGCAAAGTTAAGATACAACAACAGGAAGATCACATCAGAATCTTAAAAGTAAAATCAGCCTACGTTATATAGCCTGTGCGGGGCAGTCAGAACACGAGAGAGTTGAAACATATCTGTGTCATCTACTTCCACTTGAATCTCCTGAAACAGAGAGGCCCACAGTGTAATGTTGACAGCCAAAGTTTGATTCTGTCCGGTGAGGGGTTGGAAGTCTCACAGTTTTGCCTGTCTTTGAGTCACGTGACAGTTGCTAGGTATTTGTACATTTCCTCAATTGTCCAGATACCAAGACACAGGCAAATATCCGAGAGATGATGGTTAAAGCTAACACAGCCTTCTCAACTCAAAACAAACAAAAGCCAGAAACTTCTTTACTGAAAACTTCAACTGTTCCCTAGAGCTGTGAACACCAGAAGGCAAACGATCCAAAAATGTGTTTTTCTTCACTCATGAAGCCCTTTGAGATCTGAATTCTTAAAAGATAATTCCCATGAGAGATGGGGCAGAATCAGGAATTTTTAAAGGAAGAATGAGTCCAGAAAAGAATAAGAAGATGTCTTGCCACTAAGCCAGTGGGAATTTGAAATTACTCCAAGCCAGCCAGGAGAATGGCTAAAACATAAGGTAGAATTCAGAGGGAGCTGATCATGTTTTGATTGAATTTAACGCTTTTCTCTATGCTTGGTTCTCAGCTCTAATTGATGCCTGTGTTGAAACATGTTAACATAGAGCAGTGGTATAGAAGGAAGGCATTAAAGTCTCATAGGTGTGTGGATCTTCCCCTTTATGAATCTTGCCCTCTGCCCAAGACACTGGCCATAAGACATTCTTAGCTTTTAAGAGTCCGGGTTATTGCCATTCTCTAGGCCACTCCAAGTTATAAGGAAGCTAGGTGTGTGTGTGTGTGTGTGTGTGTGTGTTAAGAGAGAGAGAGAGAGAGAGAGAGAGAGAGAGAGAGAGAGAGAGAGCGCCTTCACTCCTCATTCTTTAGCTGAACTCAGAAAGTGTCTTCAGAGTTGCCAATACTATACATGATGTAATAAATATATACGCAAAGGTCAGGTTTTAGTTCTGTGGGATTTTACAATGGCTCTGAGTTATAGAAATACCCGTGTGGGGAACACGGTTGAGCACTAACATCAAGCTGTGACTCAAGCAACAAATAATAAAGCATTGACTGGAAGACTCCTGAACGGTGTTTTTTTTTTACACTTAAGTTTCTTGAAAGTCAGTATCCAAGGTCAAGGTTGAGTGCCC
This sequence comes from Microtus agrestis, assembly GCA_902806775.1. Classification (NCBI taxonomy): domain Eukaryota; kingdom Metazoa; phylum Chordata; class Mammalia; order Rodentia; family Cricetidae; genus Microtus; species Microtus agrestis. The sequence continues at coordinate 504,668 of CADCXT010004355.1, read as the reverse complement.
AGTTCAATGTCTACACCCAGACTCTTCCATTTCCCCATGCCGGCCCCGCCATAAATAATAAACCATTTGACAATGACTATTTTATGCAATCATAATTAAACATCCCAAATGGCAAACATAAAAAGATGTTCAGATGCTCCCACCATCATTACATAAATTAAAAACCTATATTCTCCAACATGCATCATTCATTCATTCAGAATATACTGAGCTTTAATGACGAGCCTGGCACAATGCCAGGAGCTGGAAACATAAGTGAAGTCAGCCAGCCTCCCAGCCTCCAAGGAGCTTCCAGCCCTAAGGGAAAGACCCATTGAGAAGGAACCAAAACCGTGTGTGTCATCTGTTCTGATGGAGGCACAGGCTCTGAAGAGGAAGCCAAAGGTACCAACATGTTTGGCACCTGCGCAAAGTTAGCAAACCATTCTGGCAGGATTGTTTTGGGATGCCGTTCCTCCTGTACTCACCTCCTCTGCTGCTTCGACAACCGTACCTAGTTGGAAGTGTTCTCTCTGCCTTGATCTCACATCTGAATGTCCAGGACACAAGGTACTGAATTGATCCCACCTAAATTTGACTAGAATAGAAACTCCATCTTCTAGGCTATGATTTTAGTTCTCCCTCCACTCATAAAATGACACAGAGAGAACACACTGTGATTCAGAACTGCCTGAAAATTTGAAGATGCTTTATGCAAATTCTAGTGATCTAAGGAGCAATGATTCTGACCATCCCCCAGCAGAAGTAGAACCTGGCTGGCCCCTGCTTTTGCTCTGTGCTTCCCAGCATCAGGACTTTTTCTGGCACCCTGGTCTCCATCCACAACTTCTGAGTCTCATGTCAAAGCCACTTCTATCTGCAGCTTGTCTACAGAGAGCTGTCCTTCTAAAGTTCTTGTCATTAGTTACCCTAGTGCATGTTTTCTTGCGTCATGTGGACATCTCTTGCCTATTCAAGAAATACATAAATATGTAAGTGAGCATGTTCGCATGAAAAGCACTAAAATAATTATTCTTTCTGTGCTACTAGATTCTCACCCGTTGACCTTAAGTGTGTCACTTGATTCTTTGCAACTTTTCTGTTCATGCTTAAGGTCTTGATCATAAAGATTATGGAATATAGCTAAAAATCAACCTCTTGAATGAACATTTTGGACCTCCTGAAATTACTATGAACAGATAATGGAAGCCAATTTAAGAGCAAGATGTGGAGAGACGCCCTTTGGTACTTGTTCTTTCACCAGCACACAGGAACTGGTAACAAAAATGGAGATTTCTGCGAGACCGGTTTTATCCCGGGCTTTTTCAGACCCAGGCCAGCTGGCCTTGGTGACTTCCAGATAGAACATCCCCATTGTCTCAGTGTGTGGGTGCACCCCTCGCGGTCCTGAGTTCCTTGCTCGTGCTCTCTCTCCTTCTGCTCCTGATTTGGACCTTGAGATTTCAGTCCGGTGCTCCAATGTGGGTCTCTGTCTCTGACTCCTTTCAACGCCTGATGAAGGTTAATATTCAGGAGGATGCCTATATGTTTTTCTTTGGGTTCTCCTTCTTATTTAGCTTCTCTAAGAACCCGAATTATAGGCTCAATGCCCTTTATTTATGGCTAGAAACAAAATATGAGTGAGTACATCCCATGTTCCTCTTTTTGGGTCTGGCTGAACATAGCGGACAATGAGGACTACTAAGAACTCAAGAACAATGGCAATGGGTTTTTGATCCTACTGCACATATTGGCTTTGTGGGAGCCTAGGCAGTTTGGATGCTCACCTTACTAGACCTGGATGGAGGTAGGTGATCCTTGGACTTCCCACAGGGCAGGGAACCCTGATTGCTCTTTGGGCTGACGAGGGAGGGGGACTTGATTGGGGGAGGGGGAGGGAAATGGGAGGCGGCGGTGGGGAAGAGACAGAAATCTTTAATAAATAAATAAATAAATAAATGGAGATTTCTGTGGGCCACTCTTAGATCACATCTGCGGCTCTGTGCAGAATATGACAGTTACTTAGGAAAAATATTATTCTCGTTGTATTACCTTCAGCATTGTGCCCACCATTACTGAGCACGTGCTATGGTAGACTAGATGTTCTGGTGTTGTGGATAACATTGCTTTCCTGTCTTTCAGCCTGTAGTAATTGGCCACTGCATAGTTGCCCATATCACAGGTTTTCTTTCTTCCCCATTCTCTTACGAATGTAAGGTCCTTCTGATGTGTTCTTGCAAAGGAATCAGTCATAGGCTCCTTGAAAACCATCACAGCCCCTAGTTCATCCCTAAAATATGAAAAAGACTGGAATCACAGTGGCCAAGCCCTGGGGCCAGTTGGCTTTGTCATGGAGGGGTCTCCACTGGCCACCTGTCTGCTACTTTACAGTTGAGCAGTCAAAATGCTGAAGATCTTGCTAGGCTCCCAGCAGCATAGCACAGATCTCTAGATATGGGTACTGCTCTGCCCCCAGAGAGATTCCCATAGCATCTAAGAGGACTTAATTATCTCCTGAACCAATCTGAGAGTAAAGTTTGCTGCTGGCAGGGTCAGCATGTCTGTATCTGAAATAAGCTTCGTTCTAGTTGGTTTAGCTTGATATAGGATTGTTTAGCTCCCTATGCCCATTTTCCTAATAATAATGATGAGAGAGAGAGACAGAGACAGAGACAGAGAGAATAGACAATTTAGGACTTTTGGGTGCCGTGGGGCTGTCAATAAATAGTGCATTTGGGCTGGAGATAAAGCATAATGGTAGAACGCTTGGCATGCACACATCAAACGCTGAGTTCAATTCCTAGTACTGGGAGGGTGGAGAAAACATCATTTGGAGCTGTGAGTATAGCTCAGGTGACAGAGTGCTTGTCTAGCAACTGTAAAGCCTTGGGTTTGAGTCCCCTCTATGCCGATGCATGGTGAACAATCAGGCTTAGTGCTTCATGCTGCTAATCCCAGGAGTCAAGATGTAGTGGCAAAGAAGGTTAGAAATTCAAGGTTATCACCAGTTTGTATAGCAAGTTTCAAACCAGCCTGGGCAACTTGAGACACTATCTCACACAAAACAAAAAGGGGAGGGGAAAGAAAGGAAAGGAAGGAGAAGGAGAAAGAGAGAGATTTGGAGAGAAGGTGCTTAGTTGCATGGGACTCAGAACTCTTAGAACTCTTTTCAACTCTCCTCCTTTCTGTTTTCTTGTTTGTCTTTCCAGAAACCCGTTTGAGGCACCATGGTTTTTTATCACGAAGGTTTCACTGTGAGTAATAACGTGAGAACTGCCGCAGCCAAGTCTGGAGATGCGGATGTCTAAATTGCATGGATATGGCTTCTATCAGGATCAGTGGCCAGGCAAACATAGACCAGGGCAGTGAAACCAGAGCCAGCGGCAAAAACCTCCCTCCTATCCTTGAACCTGGTATCTTGGAGCCCTGCCAAGAGGATTTTCTCTGGGTCCTTGGGTGCTCTGGAGCCCATTCTCCCTTGAGTGACCCACTCCCTGCTCTTTCAAGGAAACCTAGAAAGGCAGGTGCAGCCCTGCCAGGTCTTGAGGATGCTGAGGAAGGTCAAATCAAATATTCTTGGACCACCTGCTGAAGGAAGGTAGGACCTGTGCTGTTTCCTGGTGGTTCATCATCAAAATTCATCCTTACCCCAGCTCCCAGGTCAACTCCAAGTCAGAGCCCTCGTTTTCCAGTCTTTCAGGCATCCCAGCATTTCCACCTCCCTCTCATCCAGTTCTCCTCCTCTGGAGCCTGAAGCCCTGGTGACAATTCACCCACCCTGCCTCCAGGACACACAGGAAGATATGGAGGAAGATAGATACAAATGAGGCTAGCACCTGGGTGGATGGGAGGAGGGATGGGGGTGCACATCGATTCTTATACTTCTCCCCCATGGCAGCTCCAATCCGGCCTCCCACACCCCCAGTACTTCCAAGACAGAGGCCCTTCCCCCACACCTAACCAGGTGTTTGGGAAGGGGCAAAGCGAAGATGATTAAGCCGGTTTGTACCCTACTAGGTTCTTTGGTTAACCCCAGCCACAGTCTGAACGCTCTCCCAGGAAGCCTTGCAGGACCCACTTGTTGCCTTTTCCTTGGAGCCTATCAAAATTGGCAGTAAGGTAGACAGATAGATGTACCTGCAGTGACCCAAAGACTACACTAAAGGCCGGAGGTTTCTGACCGTCCGCAAAAGGAGGGAAATAAACTAAGATGTACTTTGTACTCCCAAACTACACTGCGGGGGGGTGGGGTGGGGGGATGGATCTTGAAGAGTGAGTGTGGCGGAGGGGGAGGGGAGTTGGTCCTTCCCATCAGAGGGCAGACAGAGAGGGCCGGTATGAGGAAGAGTGTGGAAGATGAGGGATGGCAAAGTGGAAGGTGGAGTCTGGGAGGTGGTTCTAGCAAGGGAAGTGGTGGAGGGCACTGGATGAAGCAAATAATTCAACTCTGGAGGGGGGGGCAGAGGTGGAGTGTGTGTGGGTCTCTAGCCCCTAACCATGTGGCAGCCAACCTGATTTCCTGGGGTCACCAGGAAATCACCAGGGCAGGATGGTGGAGCGCTTTGCAGCCGATAGCTCCGGAGTTCTAATGAAACGGAGATGCGAAGGCAAAAGCCTAGGCGATGTGGAACCCCTATCAAAATAATAATTTTTCCCGTTGTCTGCCATTTCACATCTCACGTCTGCCACTTCTGGAGTTTAGCTTTGGACCCTAGTTCGAGAGGGCCTCCCACACTCCAGGGAGCTCCTGGAGTATCAACAAGAGCAGGGACACTCGCGGCTCGGCAGGAATTCTCCTGGGATCAGCTTCCGGATTTTCCTTGCTGGGTCGGCCAAGCGGTGCCCCAGCCCGGTGGGGCAGCTCTGCCTGGAGTGTGGCCTGCGACACAGGCAGGGACACAGCAGCCGCAGGCCGCAAACACAACTTTTTTTGAAATGCATTGCTGTCCCCCTGAAAGGTGTTATAACAGCAATTCAATTACAGTAAATGGCGCGCATCGTCCGCACAGCTGGGAAGTCAGTAACTAACTGCGACCAAATCCAGCTAGACATGACACACACACGCGCACACACACACACACACACACACACACACACACGCACGCACCAGCCCTTCTCCTGATTCCCCCGGTTCTGTCCTTTTATTTTCCACTCGATTGCAAACGCAGCTAGGCCACAGGTTAATAAACCCCAAAGCGCTTAGTCTATCTGGACTGAGAAATTAGCGCGAAGTCCTAAAAATTGGACCCTGGAAATAGAAAGATTTCCAAAAGTTCCCCTCCATTTTCTTCCTTGCCTCCGACGGGCAGAAGAACTTTTAGTCTAGTCTGTTACAGAGTTGCCCGTGGTGATCCCTCCCGGGGAGCTGCTCTTTACGCATTCACCTGGAGGTTTGAGAACTTAAGTAATGGAGTCTCCTATCGGGAAACTGTGCCCTCTACCCAGCCAGCGTGGTCTGCAGGCGGCTATGTTTCCAAATCTAGATTACACTTGCAAATTACAGACACCCTGGGCACTTCCAAGAGTCAAGGCGCATGCTGCCCGTGCTAAATTTTCAGCAGCCTTCATGAAATGAGTATCAACAAAAAAGAAGCAGAGGATGAGGGGACTGGGACTGGAGAAGAAAGAGTCCTGCTCCGGTCAGCCACAGCAAACTTTTAAGTAAAATGTAAAATTGGTGTTTTTTCCTTTAAAGTTGAAATGATGATAGTTTGAAAGAGGATTTTTTTTTTGTGGGCATCATACCCACTCACCCAGCCACCAATAAATAAATAATATGAATAAATTAATAAAAGAACAAGAAGAAAGGGGTTGCCTGGAGTTTTGGTTTCTTTATACTTTTTTTTAATATAACGTTTTAGTAATGTCAAGATGATCCCTCAGGGGGTTCTAGCATGTTGCCCCCCATTTATCAGGACATTCCACTGCCTGCGGTGGCAGAAGCTTTCCTGAGAGAGGCATAGTGGAGCTTCAAATGGTTAGGGAATATTTTCTTCTCAAGCAACACGCTGTTGTAGCCTGCCAAGGATTTCAGTGTTTGCCTTTCGGGAGGGCACCTGTTTGGGGGAGACCAGGCCGCAAAGCATTACTTAGTTCTCCACTTGGGGCAACTCAGGTCCTGCTGTGGCTGCGCCCTTCTCTCTGGCAGCCAGCTTACTGAGAGGGTGAGCAGGATCTGATCCGGGTCTCTTGATCTGAAGCCACTGGGCAGAGCAATGTCAATGAAAAGTCTTAGAGTTTGAGTCTGTAAAGGGCCTGGAGTTCGAAGCTCTCTCTGCTCCGCCTTCGTTCTGCCCCAGAGACAACGAGGGAACCCAGGTCAGCGCACTACGAAAGGCTTTTGAGCTGCTTTCGGCTTTGATTGCTTTAAAATCTAGCTACAGTGTTTCACCCTAATCTCAGAGAAGCCTCTGACCTACACTGTGTAGGATCCTTCTCTAAATTCCTGTTTGTTTGTTTGTTCAATTTTTTTTTTTTTGAGAGAGAGAGAGAGAGAGAGAGAGAGAGAGAGAGAAAACGGTGGGGAAAGGGTTACCCCGAGCTGGAGGTGGTTAAAAAAAAAAATTGTTAACTATCTGAAGAGGTCGCGGGCTGCCTGTGATCTGGGGTTGCTGCCCTCCAGGGTCTTTGCCCCTGGAGAGCTTGGTTATCAAGTTGCCGAAGGGATGTTCTGCGCCAGTCCTTGGCAGGTCCAGATCACCAAGGATCTCATCCCTAGCCCCCTAGCCGTCCTCTTTTGTAAATAAAGTTAGTAGTCTACCAGAGCTCTACATTAAGGTGTTTTGTTGTTGCTTTTAAGAAGAGTCAGGCTAGCTTTAAACACTGCAGAAGTTGCCTCCAAGACCTCCTCATTCTGCCTGGAATCTCTCAGGAGACCTCTGAGGCTCTGGGCCAGCTTGCGACTGCGGAACCCGATGCGAATCCCAGCTGAAACTGTCTCTTCCCTAGCTAGGGAGCCGCACCGGCCAGGATCGCTCAGGAGTCCCCTTTCCTGCTCTCCCCATTCCCTCCAGTTCTTGCTTCAGGTCCATTTTCTCTCTCTAGCACTCAGTCAAAAGTCCCTTCCATTTCAAGGCGCAAAACCCTTCTTTCCCAGCGGGAGAGGGACGGAGGAAAGGGCTGGCAGCCTCAGAGGTAGCCAGCCCTTCTCAGCACTACATCTCCCCGGTTCTTTGCGTCTCCCTTCAAG